>VZTV01106974.1:0-21170 GCA_013400875.1 Anhinga rufa | reverse complement strand
AAATGGGCACGAGACAGCAGGCAGTGAGGTATGGACAGGCTGGCTGGCTGCTGTGTAGAGCGTAAAGCTGTTCAGGTCCAGCCTGTCTTCACCTGCTCCCCCAGCAGGTTATAAAGATGCCTCGTAACTGTTATGCTTCCAGCCAGCTACAGGGGTGATATAATTAAGGCATCAATGTTTGCTTTATCTATGGGATGAGTGCCATGCAAAGATAAGCAGTTCAAGAACTTGCTTAAAATTAAAGAAGGATCAGCGTAGCATCTCGGCTGCATGAGAGGGGAAATGAAGGTATTCAAGTGGGTAACGATAGAGAAATCAGGTTCAACTTCCCTTGGATACACCTCGTTCATACATTAGGAGCACATTAATTATTTTACGAGTTAGCCACAGTAGATCTCTTCAGCTGTGGTAACCAGACATCAACAGCAGAAAAGTCTTTCAGTTATTTCTAAGCACGATGAGAAAGAAGCCAAGAGAGAGGACAGAAGCTCCAACTATTACCACCATGTTATTTGAAGAACACTATCTAAAAGCAGAGCTGTTTTCCAGCATTTGCACTTTCTAGAATAATTAACTCTTCTCTTTTAAAACAATTACTGTGTGATAAAACCTCAGGCTAGCCAGGATACATACACAGCGGCTACCAGCACTGCCAAAGAGAGCTGTCTACCGTACAGTTTCATATAAATAAAGCATTGTGCAGAGTCCTGAAACAACATGAACACTGCACATTTCATTAGAGTCTTCTACAAGCTGTTTCCCTCCAACCTGGCAATTTAACGCATATGCCATAACATGCAAATTCCATGTTAAAAGCTCTATATTTGTATGTATCTCTGAATGTTTTCTGAAATGTACTTCTCCTCTGGAGCAATCAAGTAATTCTTGCCTGTGTTCAAGTGTTTTAAAAGCAGAAATCTCTTACTTAAATGTCTTACCGCTGGTTTATTGACTCAGTCCAGCACTCTTCTTTCCTAAATTATGGAATGTGTTGAAAAACAACACCCACCCACCCCCCAGTCATCTAAATTAAATATTAAAATGGAAAAAAACCAAACCAACCATGAATAATTTTCTCCTATGAACCCTTTCAGCTCTGGGCCTCTTGAGGAGTATGTTACAACTTGAAAAAGAGTCTGAGGAAATCACGGCTTCAGACATTTCAGGTCGCCAGCCAAACTAACATAACATGCCACACAAGACCTCCAGGGATATATGCTCAGTGTCACCACTGTAAAGCCACAAGGATTTTTCCCCCTCCTTTTTTAAACATTCATCTCAACAAGCAGCATCCGCAGTTGAAGGAAAATCCTTCTCCCTCTTCCCCTAATACAAAGGAATGCGCATCGCAAAAACGCAGGGAATTGCATCTTGACTTGAAGCACAAGATAACTATTATTATCCAAGAGAAGACACTTGAATAGCAGAGTGATCGAGTTCCTTCCTGCGGTTGCTCACCCTACCTGCGTAGTGCGTATTTCACAGGGACAAAAGTATGTTTGGATGGTTTTGTCGGCACATGCTGGAGGTGTCTACGTTAATCATAAATGCAAAAGGCGCTCAGCACTTCACGGACGTCATCCCAAACTTGCTGACAAAACTTCCATACCAACACTATACTGTTATGAGTTTTGTATAAGCTGTGCTTTTTACAAGAGAAATTGTCTTAAATGTTTTTCCTTAATGCAATTTTAAAAATCCACTTAGCTGTATGGACAAGTACTTCAGCGAACAATAAAATTCTTTGTTCAGAGCTCACAAAGAGCTATAAACTACTTCCATAAACGAAATAAAATAGCTTTCTACAGAATGATCTTGCTGTTGGAAAGTCCAAAATTATACACCCTTCTAAAGGTGGAAATAAATGCTGGGGATCCCACCAGGAAGCCACAAAAAGCCCTTTCAAAAAGTCTCCTGTTTTTCCAAAGTATTAGACTTAACAGATCAGTCGTAAGGCAGCATCAATTCTTCACAAACGTTAATTTCTGTGACATTATGTAGGGTTTTGGCAAGTATAAGGTAACAAGTATAAAAAGATGGCTGTTGAAGGTTACTCAGAAACTTAGAATCTCTCATGGACGACAGATCAGCAGGCAGGGCTTAAAAAGTTACACGCCAGTGGTTATTTGGATTTGTAAGTTATTACTAGGTATCATCCTCGTCCCCGTAGTACCTGACCATTGCCTACGGGCACTTGGAAATGCAGTCCTTCCCTTTTTTTGTCTAGGATGGCATTCTCTTACCTGAATTTGGCGAGATGTGTAAACTGCTCATGTCCTTGGAGAGGCCGTTGGTTTTGGGACTGGAAATGGGTGCACAAGCTGACGTGGCTCGGGGTGGCCTCTTCCCGGGGACTTTCACAGTGGTTCTGAGCAAGTCGATTTCTTTCCCGTGAACGTTCTGCATATAGTCCTGGTAAGAGGAAAAAAAAAAACCAAACCCAATATCAAACAGGTAGTTCTGTAAGTAATAGAACTCATGAAACCTGGTTTCGTAAGACTTTTGTCCTACATCATCTGCCAGCACCCACCATACGGTTTTCCCCTTCCTTCCGTTTTCTCGAGAATCCCTTCCACACCTGTCACTACAAATACTCCCACAAATCTTGAGCTTTCTAACACATCCTCGGCTTACAACGTGGCTGATTCTGAGCCACGTGTAGGAGTTCACCAGCTAGCAGGTCCCAAAGACAAGGCTGACTGTCCATCAGGAGCATGCTTACTTGTGTCTCCTCTCTGCCAACGTTTTACGCAACTCCTTCTCCCTCAAACTTGGCCGACGCTGGTCGGCAGGGACAAATGTTACGAAGGGGCACTCACTGCCCGGTAAGGTTTCTGCAATTACAATGTCGTTTCCTTAGAACATGATCCTTCCTCCACACACACAAAAATATCATAGAAGGGAAAAAATCATGCAAATTGTGTCTGATTAGAGTAAACACTAAAAGCTAGAAGCCAGAAGTGGAAAAGGCTTTTCCTAATTCTTCTTCGGAAAGCCCCCAAAGAGGAAATAGGCACACAAATCCAGTCAGCTGTGGAAAGACAGCCATCAGCTGAGTGGAGCCAAGCCACTGCTTCCCAAGAAATCCATGAGAATGTTCTTCAAAGGGTAAATAGCTTCTGGAAAAACAGGTTCTTGAGATTTTGCTTTCCAGCTTCAAAGGCATTCCCTAAATTATCCGTGGGCTGCTTCAGATGAAAACAGAAAAGCAAATGGACATGGGTGCCTTTAGCAGAGGGCAAATGACAATTCATTGAAGTGAGACAGCCACTGAGGCTGCAGTCCTGGGGTACATCAGAAGAGGTATTTCCAGTAAAAATGGTTAATGTCAATGCCAGTATACAAGACACCAAAATTTTCATCTCCTGGTAGACATGGCTGTGGTTAGTTCAATTTAAGACAAAAATAATTAAAACTGAAAAAACTATGAGGACACTAAAAGAAACAAAGAGACTGTATCTTATGAGAAGTCGTGCAAGACAGGTCGCACAGCATAGCTAAATCAAGGTGAAAAGGGGGATGAGCATTGCACAAAAATACATCTGGGTATACACCCCCCCGAGGAAAACAGCAATTTGAACTAAAGATTAGGAAAAGAACTTAAGCTCCTGAGTTAAGCTGGAAACCAAGGGAATGGTATTCTTGAGCAATCTTCTGTGTGGAGCAGCTGGGGCCAAAAATCTGATACCTTTTCAGACAGAACTTGATCACCTTACACAGCAGCCTGGGTGATGCTGTGGGCGTCTGCACGAGCAAAGACTTGCCAGCAAAGACATAACTCCCGGTTGTCCAAGTGGCCAAGGCAAGATTTAGCCCGATTACATGGTGTTACATGAAAGACTACTAGTATTAATTAGGTTGGTTCCAAACCTGCAGTATACCACCGCAGCATCAATTTTACAAGTAAATACCTGCATGGACTAAAAGCATACCTGACACCTACGTCACTGCTGCCACAAGACAGGGAGCAACCAGCTCACTCATAAGAATCCTTCCGCCTTTGACAGTTTTTACAATACAAATTATATATTCTGCTCAAAACACATGAAAAATCTACCACTAGACCAGCGTTCATTTCTTCACAGCTAACATTAATCTGTGATAAAGCCCCAAACTAAGCCATCGCACCAGCTTTTTTTCTTTTCCTTCAGCTGTTTGAGAATTATTAACAGTAAAAAGCCGGGGTCTGAACAATTCATGGTGAGAGGACACAGAGCTCTGCTGCCAAAAGAAACAAAGGCAATCCATTAATAAAAATTAATTCACTAGGTGTTAGATAGAAACGAACAAAACGGTTTCATCCATAAATTATCAAGTTGGCATAACTTTCTTGTTCAGTGTCAGTTCTTCACAAATTAAAATACAATAAGCAGAACATAATTGAGCATTTATTGCTTATGTGCTCTAAAATGAGGCTTAATCAGATAGTGACTAAACCTCAGCATGTACTCTTTTTAATAGACACGTTTTATTTAATGTACAGCCACTAGTGTATGCCATTTAAATTGGTGAAGGAAGCGTTTATTCCAAATTCTTCAGATGAGCAGCACGTATGATTTCCCTGCTACCTTGGCAACTCGTGAGATGTGACAGGGCATTATTAAAGCTCTTTTAATTGAGAGTAAACCAGGCTTAGGTGAGCTATAAACCGTTCGAGAGAGTAAGTGAATGTTGGCAAACAGGAAATAAATGCGCTGTAGCCCTACCGCTATTATACAAAAGCGCCCAAACACAACAGATGCCACATAGGTATTAATGTCAGCTTAAATATTTATAGGGATATATCAAATGTAAATAATAAAGTCTCTTTCATTGTGTGCAAGATGCACAGCGATAATCTCTGCATTTCCCCGAGGAGGAGAGGCAAGCACCAAGTTTCCAGTCAGCGGAGCACCCGCCCCCACGCACGCTCCTTCAGATCTGCACTTGGGGAATAAAAGTTAAAACTACAAACTAATGTCGCGGCTTCAGAAGCGCAATGGAGGGTTTGATCGGATTAGAACAGATGAGGGTCTTGCTGTCATCTGGAATATGCTGTGTTAAAGAGAAGACAGCAAGCCTGATTTTGATATGCAAATGTTACAGATATAACTCCCCTAGATGTTAGTTGTAGAAAATGCTGATCCGAGAAAAAAGGGGAAAAAACCCTTTAACAAGGCATGAGGGTAATTCAAAGCCAAGTACTTTTAAACAGCACTTAACAAGTCCCTAGAGCCCACTCAACAGCGGGCCACCCCAGAAGTGCCATCTTCTGCCCCTCAACAGCTTGAAAAAGTAGTAATTGCAAATCCATTTGCATTTTTCTTCTCAACTTGCCCATGTTCATCATTCACCAATGCAGGGGGGAAAAAAAAAAAAGCAAGTGGCAAAGGAAAGGGAACCCTCCCCAAACGCACGGCTAACAGGAGAAGCCAGCGCCCCAGTTGCCCGCACCCCTGCGCTTGCACCTTCGCCATCGCTTGTTTTTTACATTTCGCTCCTAATTATGTTGCATCTATTGCCATACACTTAATTAGCTGCATTAATGTGATTTCTTTTCACATAGTCAAGCAATTAAGAGCTATGATTGAGTTTCATTCAATTAGCCTCAACAAACATGCTAATTGATGTCCCAGATGCAAATGAGGTGCAATGAGAGAAACCTGCTAGCAATTGAGAGTTGTGGCGGGGAGACCTACAGCTCTCAGCTTGCTGACAGCAGCACAGCTTAACATGGCTCCCACCTTCTGCGGAGCTGCCTTCAGAGGCCGGGGGGGAGACAAGCCATTAGTGCCTCAGTTGTCCCAAATAGATCCCTACAGGAATAACGGGCAGCGCTGAATCAAATCAACATTGTCTCCAATTCTCACGGCAACGGCTGGTATGAGCCGGGGAAGAGCACAACGTTTTCCTGCAGCCAGGTAGGCATTAAAGACCCCGCGAACGCCACGGTTTCTTCAGCTAAGGACTATAAAAGGTCTCCATCTAATCTCCCAGCTCATGAAATACTACGCAGGTAATGGCCTGTAGTTATCAGTAACGGGCAACTTAATCTTAGTCAGCTGTGGGGCAATGCTGCCTCTTCAAGTTAAGGCCAGAACGCATCAATCAATCAATAATCCCTAAAAATACGCTTGCTATATTGATTCTCATTGCTTTTCATCCTGAGGTTACCGTTAGCGGTTTGCTCAAATATAGTGCTGCCAAGGTGTTAATTTGACTACTCAAGGCCATTGACCATTATCTGGAGGACTAAATAAACTGTTAAAATATCTGCGAAAATCGTAAAAGCTACATTGACTGAAGATGACACAAAATATTATTTGACAGCACCACAAAATGAATTGCCTTGAGTAAGAAAGAAACGATGTGCCATGACACAGAATAATGTAAAGTAAAATTACTTTAGTTCTGCTCTTAATACAGCTCTCCGTTTGCAACAGCGGAAATTAATTTAACCAATTAACTGAACCGAAGCCTTTCAGACATGCAAATTGAGCAAACGGGTACAATGTTGTTTTCTATGATGTTGTTTTCTAAAGAGATCTACCGAAAAGAAACTGTGCTATTTTGGGGGACTCCTTTTGTTTTCAAATGCCAGCGGTTGTTATATTTGCTGCCATACATCACAATGGCTTCTGACTGCCATCAAAGTGACAGAAGACAACCCACCAAGGGTGCTACAAGCTGAACCCAGACTTCATGATGCTTCCCGTTAGCTGCCTACCTTCTCCCAGCCGAGAAGATTGAAGACAACATGCAAACATCTCTTCTTCCACAGCCAGCTGCTGCTTGGGAGGAAGGGCATATGGATGACATTGAGGGAAAGGCAGAAGAAAGTGCTGGTTGCTGCTTCCATGAAGCTGCGACTCAAACTCACGCCATCCAAGCCTACCACAGATATCTCAAATACTTCACTGAAGGACCAGAGAGCATGTGGCAGTATGGTTCCTGCCTAGAATGACCCTTAAGGTAAAGATGTGGCTCGTGTTAGGTATGTAACACTGTGGATATCAAAATCATTACCGAGTTTGAGATTTTTCAAGTGTCTCCAATAAAAGAGACCGTCATCCTTGTCACACATGCACAAAAAAATGCCTTTTTACTACCTAGGTTGTATTTCAAAACCACAGTGTTTCATTATCAGTATATTAAGCAAGAAATATGTATGAATGCTGAGTTACTGAATATAATATTTATCAGCTAGTACCATGAGAGCTACCTTCCCCATACCTTTCTGTATAGCTGCCTGCATGCAAATCCCTCTGTCCTTAAGGTAGGTATTTTCCTCTGGATTTGCACAACTGCAAAATATTTTCCAAGGTGATGGAAAACAAGCCTGTGAAGAATGAGAGCTGAACCATTTTACGCAGCCAGGTTTCTGCTGCACCAAAGCACCCGAGCGGGCAGGTTCTGGCAGCCTGCCCGTGCAGGCAAGTTCAGTTCTGCTCCGGCAGCAACAGAAGACAGAGTCGGACTCTTTCTGATTGAACTGCTTTGGACTGTGCTTCTGCCCTGTGAGGGCAGCGAAAAGGCTAATGCTGCAACCTAGCCTTCTTGGCCAAGAAACCTCACCAAGAAGCCAGAGGATCAAGCTGTAGAAGATAATGGTTAGGGTCTCCTGTGGCTGGGCTCCGTGGGACTGTGGACAGAGCTACCTTGCACAGAAATCCCCTCCACTGAAGTTACAGTTTTTACATCGCAGCACTCAGTGAATGGGACTCAAAGCTCTCATCAAAACCCCTCATCTCAGGATTGCCATGTGTCATAACATTAACATATACTAAAAAAAAAAATCATCTCTCTGCTAGAGAGCCTCCCCACGTGTACGTGTCCCACTGCCTCCCTTTTCCAATGTACAGCATACCAACCAAGATAGCCTCTCAGAGAACAAAGCCTTTCCATGTCTTTAATGGTACACAAGTACAAATGTCACACTTTTTCTCATTTTGAGCTATTAACATCTCTCAGAAGAAGCCTGTTTTTCCAACCCTAGGAACTGCCTCAGGCCCAGGATCCTTCCCAGATCTGTCCCTGGTTTACACTGAGCTTCTGAGAAAAACATCCTCGTTTCATGCTAGATTTTCCCTGCCGTTCAATTGGACAAAACACTCCTAAGGCTTAGCTTACCGAGGTTAAGAGAGTATTTCCTGATCTAAGGTGAAATAAAAATTGTTATGGAAAAGAAAGTTTATGGTTGCACCTCTGGATGACATTTTAAAGACTGTGGGTGGCATATTTTTTGAAACACAATTCTGATTTCATGAGCTGACCTATTGGACCCACAAAACCTATTGTTCACCCTCAGCAACCAATGCTTCCGAAAAACAAAACCCAATCCCCTTCCCCCCAAACCAGACCAAAGCCCCCAAACCCCCGGCAGACCAGTAAATGGATGGAGCCTTGACTTTTGTGCCTGTACGTGGCAGTCAGACATTTTTATTGCAAAACGCCGTCTGGAAAAGATGCAAAACAAAATTGCTAAACTGCAAAAAGAAGAAAAGGGGAAGGGGGGGGAAGAGAAAAAAAACAAAAGGCCCCCTTTCCTTTGCTTATTGAGTTCAAAGGCATAACATGCAGCACCCTGCAGCAAATGGGAAGCTACACTAATTTTAAAGCCATAAAACGCTATAAAGTGCCCTGCGGGGCAGGACTACACTGAAGCTAGTTGCACCTAAATAAGACATGGTTCATTTACTTCGCAGCTTAGCCTAATGTAATCATCAGCGGATTTCTAGCCTAGAGTTGTAACAGGCAAATAGCCGATACTGCGGAGGCGACACTCCCAGCCATTGAGGGGCCTCAGCTAGATTGCTGTTGATTAGAAAATTTTTCAGTTTTGACAAGCACTTAATGAACATAAATCGCTCCTTGATTGGTTTCCATTTGGGGCCACAGGCACACCTAAGAAGAAACAAAAGTCTCCAACTCCTCTTCCCCCCCCCCCACTTCCCAGGAAGTACCTCAGCAACAAACCTACCATCAGGTTATGAGCCACAGTGGAATATATTCATCAAATGTTCCTGTTAAATTAGCCA
Source organism: Anhinga rufa (assembly GCA_013400875.1). Classification (NCBI taxonomy): domain Eukaryota; kingdom Metazoa; phylum Chordata; class Aves; order Suliformes; family Anhingidae; genus Anhinga; species Anhinga rufa. The sequence goes on along the minus strand of VZTV01106974.1, from coordinate 12,153 downwards.
TCCTCCCCTCTCGCATATAAATACGGGCATAATATCATTCGGCTTCATAATATATAGTTAATCTTAAGAAAAGCAATGAAATGTTATTTTCTGAGGAGAACATAGGAATGAAAATGCATTCTGGAAAACACTGATCACCCTAAAGCACTCTGCCCTGACAAAAAGAAGGTCATCTCGAATCTGTTTTATTCACATCGGGAATCAAGAACATTAAATTTCAGTAATAAAAAGCATTGACTATATCTATACTATGGCGTTAATCAGTTCGATCAGTGCTGCAGGGGCAGGGGAGGAAGCTAGGGCAACACTTCAACACAAAAGCAGTTTCACAAAATCTCAGGGTTTTGTAAACGGATCACTCATTTTCTTAAAATTTTAAGAAAATTTTAAGAAAATTCTTCTGTCTGCACTTCGCTTCTCATTGAGACTTTGTAACAAGAACTGCTGTAAAAGACAAATCAGAGTTTTACCATCCCGAGTAATTTATGAAGCATTTATATCCACAGCAGTTAGCTCCGCTGGACAGGAAGCTCGAATTTTACAAAACCCCGTGATTAATTAATGGCTTGGCTTTTGCCATTTAAATTGCAACTCATTCCAATATCAAAAAATTTCCCTGTCTTTCTGAAGAGAGAGTAGACGTGATACTGAAAAGTGTTTGCTGCTCCTTACTACACACTGCAAGTTTGCACAGCTCTGCAACAGCAGTTTTGTGTTTGCTACAATATTCTACGCTAATGATGTGATATATCTTGTCATGCCCTCCGAAATGAATGGACTTGAAACTAAAAATCCTTCACATTTGCCTTGTTTGTGCATTTGGTGACCTGTGAGTATCTGTAACAAGTCATGGAAGTGATTGTAAGAAGTTACTGTGAATAATCAGTCTCTCTCTCCCTCCCCATCGACTGGGATCACATATTTAAGGAGTATTTCACAGGGTGGCTTTGCTGATCATCAGTAACTACAGCCCAATTTTTCACTGAGCAGAGCAGGTGCAATGGCACTTTCAGGAAAGATCATTTCTAGTTTGAAAAGCCACAAAACCAGGGGGGTGGAAAATAATTTGCCTTGACAGCTATCCCAAATGATAGGCCTCACTTAAGGAATGCAAACACATTTGAGCTTCTATCTTCCCCATCCGTTTTTAAGTTTTTCTCCCAAACTGATCTTCACTCCATTACATCTTTAAGATAATAAAGACGTTTTCCAGGAAGCTATAAAGTAAATGAGTGATCTCTACAGCTATACCACTTTATAAAAGCCTCTTTTGCTTTTAAAATATCGTAGGTTACATGGTTTATGTTTGGTATCTTTATCAAAAAACGTTACAGCAGCATGAATAACACTTATCTTTTCCATAAAGGTTGGTTATCCTCTAGCTATCACTAGAAGCAATGTAAATTCATTGAATTCATTCAGTGAAACATGCTAGAGTTAAGAAAGGAAAGCTCTGGGAAATTTAAGTCAATAATGTTAGAAAGGAGAATGTTGCTCTGAACGTGGCTTTGATGCAAAGGCTTCCAGAGAGTGCCAGTTGTGGCGAGCGGAAAAAATATGCCATTGACTCATCAGCTGTAATAAGCAATTACTATACACATATCGTGTAACTGTTCCTATAATTCATTTTTCCTACCTTAACCAATGTTTTAGGCATATTAACGTACGCAGTAACTATAATAAAAACTTACACATGCTTCAGACAGATTTATCTTCATCACCACTCAAACTATGTCCTCATTTTTGCGTCGTAGGATTTGCTTTGATCACTACTCTTTCAGGAGGCAGACCTACATGTTATGTGAAAAGCAACATATGCGTATCCTTTTGTCAGTTCAAATATGTATTTACCAAAGCCTGATTTGAGGATTAGTTTTTCATAGGAAAGGCCAGCTAGAAGGGCTCTGATATCCAGCTTTACATTCCTTTGAAGCAAAAACAGGGGGGGGAGAACCCAAAAGGGCGTACACGATGGTATTTTAGAAATATATAAAGAGCATGAATATTTCTATTAAAGCAACACAAACAACGCACTTCGAAGCTATTAAACAGCCTCAGGTAACGCAACCCTGAAAATAAGTCTGAACCGAAACGATGTCTGTAGGTGGTTATTCATAACCATGAAGGCGAGCGCTGCTCCCTTGGCGAGAGCAACACCCTGCTCCGCCGCCAGACAGCCCCGCTGCCGGCAGGCCACGCTCAAAGACGCCCCGCAGACCTGCTAGCATGGTGTTCTCTTAAAAACGAGGGGAGACGCAACACTATTTGCAAGCATGCTTTCCCTTTTCAAATTACTCAGAAAAATCATAAGAACTGATAACGGTCAAAAATTTCAACTGCAGCTATTATGGGGCCCGAGACGAGCGCATGGATCTGCAACACCTTCAGATACCAACACAGAGGACGTTTTCAACAGCCTCCTATTTCTCACCAAGTCTGCTTTTCCTGGAGGAAACGGCCAAGCAAAGAAGACAGAAAACTGAAAGCCCAGTCCCTCACCCCAAGCCTCAAAGAATTTTACAGGCCCATGAAATGGGTCTGTTTTGCATCATCTTCTGAGAAGATGTGTCTGTGTAACACATTGTTGAAGCTCTTGCGCAAAGTCTAGCCTAGTGTCGGACAAAACTCCTTACCAGGCTGAAACGTTGCTTTTTTTCAAAAATACATTCAGTTTATTTGACGATAGCAGCATTGCTAATGCTCCCTTTGAGCTAGCTCGCGTAGGCTGCTCACCCAGTCAACACTATTTTTAAGGAAGAGTTTTGAAACTGTGGCTGCTGTCAGATAGGTGAATCCACACACTTCAATGAGATAAAGGTTCCCCCCCCCTCAATCACTACACACCTCAGCACAGGTTATCGAACTAGGTCAGTGTGGATCGGAGCAAGGTTCAAGAAGAGCGTTACTGCAATACAGGCCTCAGCAAGCAAAAATCAGCCTTGCTGCGTAGGTGCATGGGTTTTACATACCACATGTATCTAGGTGGGATTTTACATGATGGGCATTGCACCTTCCTTCTCTTGTATTTAAGAAGTTGCTCTTCCCCCATGAGGTGCCACAGTGCTGTGCTTTTATTTGAAAGCAAATCTAGAACACATTAAATATAAAAGGGGAAAAAAAAACCCTTCCCTAAAAAAAAAAGCTGGTTTCAGGGTTGGTTTTTTTGGTGTTTTTTTTTTTTTTCCTTTTCATAAATCAGGGGCAGTGATGATGATGGGGGTACAAGAACAGAAAATGGACATCCACAGCTAAAGCTTTGTCATCTACTGACCTGTGGCATGATGACAACGCTCTGGAAGACAGACAGGGGTGAAACATCGTCAGCTATTCATCGGGATAAGGCTTAGATAAAGAAGCGGCATGTAACGCTGCCCAGCAGGTATCCTGGTGAATACATTTCGGGAGCCCTTGCACGTGGCATTCTACCATTAAAAGCCAAGAGATGCCTAGACAAATTCCCCCGGGTCCCTTTGGGGAGGCTGACACCGAATTTGTCAGCCAGAATTTTAGTCATCCACTCAACAGCTATACTCCAGAAGTGTAAGATGAATAGGTAGCTATGGTGAACTTTGAAGCCTGCAGGTCAAAGTTCTCTCTCATTATCCCCACCATTTTCTATCGGCATAGCTCCTCAGCATCCCAAGGGACGGGAAGGTTTGAGGCTCTTGAAAAAAACCTGACATGACCAAGTCAGAAAACAGTAGGGTGCTTATGTACATATATTTTTCTTTCCCCATTTTTCTCTCCCCCCACTTTCTTGAAAAGAAGGAATACGAATTTAGCTATTGTGTCAAACGTCAACCTGGTGGCATTAGTAGTCACTCATTTAGCTGGCACAATACAGCAGTCATTTCAACATGCTGCCCTGCCAAACAGGCCTGACCCTTCCAGGGACACCTCCTCTGTAAGAAAGGTACTAATTTGATTTTTCACTCCTCACCCCAAAACCTTTCATTTTGTAGCCAATCCTTTCAGGGAGGATGACAGTACTGACTTCTGCAATATGGACACATTCTCTATATTAAAAACACTGCCTTCATGCCTGAGCTGCCACTGAACACACCTGACAGAGACAACTGATCCACTTCTGGCCGAATCTCACACAATATTTAATACACTGCTCGCTATCAGCCATTAAATATTGTAATAGGTTCTTCCAACGCAGGTGTTACGTTCTGACTCAAACCACAGTCTGGAAAGACCGAATTATCTTCTAAATTTACTTTTTCTGCCACCACTAGAGGCCAGCCCACCTTTTACTTCACTGAATTACAACTGCAGAATTTTGTATAACCAAACTGACCTGCATACTTGAGCTAACCCAAATCTAACTAACAGGTCAGAAGAGTGCTGAGCTTTTTACGAGTGCAGGAAACTGACTTTAGATGGTTAACAAAAGTACTTTTCTGCAATGCTATTTAATGGGAAGGTTGGTAGGAATGAGGTCCTTATTTTTCCGAACAACGTATGAAATTATCCCAAACAGCAATGCAAGCACAGTATTAAAAATTCATAAGTTTCTTTGGCTTGCTGTGAAAAAAGCAACAAGCAGTTACAGGTAAACAAAAAACAGTGAAACCAAACCAGAAACTCATCATCAGAGTCCTGTTTGGGGGTAAACCCATTCACTTGGGAATACCCAAGAGGAAATCCTGACTCTCCTATCTATAAAGCTTACACAAACAGTACTGGGAGTGCAACTGTCTTCAAGTATCTGGTCCTGCCTTTTCTTCCCACTGTGATTTGCACAGGGCGGAGGAGATGCTACTCACATACTACTGCCTGATGGATGACAAATGCTCTGCAGGGTATATTAACAGTATTTAAATGACAATAAATAGTCCATTGATAGTATGCAAACATACTGCAGAAGTAGTGACCCTTTGAAGGCTAAAGACAACAGAAATAAGGCATTAAACCAGCATAATTTATAATACAGATCATGTCATAGAAAGATTTTAACATGAATGAGCAGAACCCTAGATACTCCTAGAGAGTAGGTTCAGTGAAGGTGTCTCAAGAAGCCCCTGAATGAATACGACATTTTCCCCAGTAGCTTCTTGTCCGCACGGAGCCGAGCACGGTCCCTCACCACTACCTACCCACATACAGCCAAGGGAAAAGTAGTACGTTACAAACCTTTCTGATCTGCACAAGGAGGGCTGAGCAAAGGGAAATACGGAGCCGTGTATCTTTTTCTTGGGGTGGGGGGGCACGGTGGGGGATAGAGGGAAACAATTACAGGCTAGTAATTACTTCTTCTTTAAATGGATTCTCTCTAATCTCCAATGGATTTACCTCTAATCTCAAAGTAATTACCTCTAATCTCAATGGATTCTCACTCTGGGGGAGACTAAGCAGCTCCAGGGAAGCCTACAGAGTAGTAGTACTCTATTGTCTGCAAGAGGCAATGAAAAACTAACATGTGCACAGCAACTGCCAGGAACAATAGAGCACTTCTACAAAGCGAGGAAGGGTCTTGGGCGCAGACAATGGCAGCTTGCCTCCTCCCTGCCTGATGACCCAGAGTTGGCCAACACACACGGGAGCTCCACGGAGGCTGCCTCAAAGGCACGCAGTATCCCTGCTTCCCTTCTATGAGCAATACCAATATACAATTCAGGTATTTTGGGACTACTTCGCAACAGAATTCCCCAAATTTAAAGGCACTAAGAGTGGCCAAAGAGGACAGACAGACTTGTACAGTTTCACAAAAAACACCAGTGAAAACCTTGTTCCAGAACACAAGGGCTGAGGGACAAGGTTTCTGATGGAAAGCAGCAGTGCCTTGAAGCTAGTTGTCACGTAACTTACTAAATAATTTTTGAGAGACGTGGACGTAACATCAGAAACTACAGCAAAGCGTTACTATGGCAGGATCTGAGACTACGGGATCTTGTGTCAAGCCCGAGGAAGTGCTACTATTCAGCAGACAGGGAACACCAAGTTGGTGCAAGCACAGCATGAGCATGGCCACGCTCCTCAGACATCGCCCATCTAAAGCAGAAGTTTCCTGCCAGTATCGCCTGCAGGTCTATAAGCCCCAGAGCATATCTACAGAAACAGATCTGATCAAAACCTTGATTTTCACTCGTTAATGAAGAATTAGCTCAAAATGACACCAGTAGGTTTAGAAACAACTGGCCCTAAAAATGTTACAACTGGTCACCCTCCAATTTTCATATGTGGTATGATGATAAAATATAAGACCAGATACAACTCTAATAAAGATCTTGGGAGGGTCACACGGTGTTTTTGGTATTTTACCATTGCCTGTACCACAGAGCAAGCAAAGGAGCAGGAAATCCCTAGGAGTTTCAAGATCTGGAGCCTCCACGTTGGCTCTGTCTTTTGAACTGCTCTGGCATGGAACAAATCACACCTTTCCTCCTGCTGGCATGGCCGGGGCAGACGGGGTGGGCTAAGTTCTGAGTCAGATCACTGTGCTCCTTCCACCCCCAAACCGTACCTAGGGATTACGCCACACACACTGAGAGGGACAGACGGGATCCTTGCGCAGAGATGACAGACACCTTAAGATGAAAACATTTTATGGCACGTACTTTAATAGCTATGCCATCTTCAAAAGGCTGCTCAGAATTATTTCTGAATAGACCATAACCACTGCACACTGACAAATACCAGTAACTTTTGTCACTCTCTACTACATCTAGGATACTTTTTCTTATAAAACGCTTCTGTTTTTTAATCCTGGGATCGACAAGTCCATAAAACCATCAGCACAAAATAAAGGCTTAAACTGTTTCAGCTGCCTCTTGGCATGCAAGGGAACCCCAGTTCCAGGGGATTAAAAGGAACTTGACTGTACTGTCCCGGTTTCAGCTGGATAGTTATTTCCTTTCTAGTAGCTGGTGCAGTGCTGTGTTTTGGATTTAGGATGAGAATGTTGCTGATCACACATTGATGTTTTCATTACTGCTGAGCAGTTGAGGCCTTTTCTGCCTCTCACCCCACCCCACCAGCGAGCAGGCTGGGGCTGCACAAGGAGTCGGGAGGCAACACGGCCGGGACAGCTGGCCCCACTGACGCAAGGGATATTGCATACCATGTATGATGTCACGCTCGCTATATAAGCGAGGGGATTGCTGGCTGGGCGTCCACTGGGCATCAGACAGTGGGTGGTGAGCAACTGCATTGTGCATGACTTCTTTTGTATATTCTTTTATCATTATTATTACTTTCCCTTTCTTTTCTGTCCTATTAAATTGTCTTTATCTCAACCTACAAGTTTAACCTTTGTTTTTTTCAATTCTCTCTCCCATCCCACTGCGGGGGAGTGAGCAAACGTCTGTGTGGTGTTTGGCTGCCTGCTGGGTTAAACCACACCACTGTACTCAGGCTTGCACCAAGGAATTTTATGTCATATTATGCCTTTTTGAGAGGGAGGGGAATGAATAGAGAGAAAGATGTTCCTCCGCCAAAGAGGGCTCAACAAAACCACGTCAGGACGAACTCGCTAGCGCTGCTTTATCAGGGCCTGATGCTGCTGAACATTCAGAGAGCACAGTGCACTTACATGTAAACTAGGATGGTAGGTCAGCACACCGTTGTCGCACAACGTCACGTATTTCTTCTTCCACTCTTTGTTCAATGACTTGCCACTTCGCTTTAGCAGCATACCCTATTAAGAGGAAAAAAGAACAAAGATTTAACACTCTTTTGCCAACGCACAACTATTTAAGACACAGAAAGAGATAAATATAACTGCCAACATTTTTAGATACGCTTTCTCCTGCAAGTTACTAATTTCCCCCTGCTCCTCCCATGATATACATTTTCTCTGCTGCACGGCAGCTTCGGTGTTTGCAATTTAAGAGGAAAAGCTCTAAGTGCAGCTTTCATAAAGCAAGTCATGTAAACAGAAAAGACTGTATCAGCATCAACTTTGTCCAACGGGTGGGGAAAACCCTTTCGTACTGAATTCCATGCCCCAAGAAAGCACATTTTAATGTGACAGAGTAAGGTTACCCATATGCACTCCTAGCTGATAAAGACACCATGCCCAGTGCATTTCCTAGCCCTCTAAAATAAATTCAGAGCCCCAGGTTGAGCAAGGATCCTACTGTGTGGCTTGTGGTCCCTTCAGCGTGTTCCTGGGGATTCCTTGTTGCCCAGGCTCAGCCTCTCCACAAGCAGGGAAGAGCACACATTTATGTCCTTATTCCCTCTGCAGTAAGGTGACGCTGCAATGGAAATCCTCCTAGCTATTCATTCCAGCAAGAGAGACACCAATTCTTGGCAAGAGCAGCAAAATGGAAACAGGGCAAATACAAAGTTTTTCCAATAAATTCTGGATAATTTAATGAAAGAGCTGTGATCAGAGAGGAAAGGCGGTGGGCAAGGTGACTCACCTTTCCACAAACCATATTCAACCTAAACATCCATGATGAATGCTAACAATCAACATGCTCATCACCGTGCTCCAATGGCCAAAGACTACTACTGCATATTAACCCGTTCTCAGCTTAAAAAGAGAAAGTCACTTGGAAAAGCGAAATATAACATGCTGTAGCACACTAAAGGTGGGAAATCAAGCTATGCTTTACAACGCACTTCCCTAGGAAATTTTAATTTCCAAAACCAAGTCAGAAGGCAGTTCCTAACGAATTCATGCAGTACCTTGGTTACTGAAAGTCTCACTGAAATGACCTGATGGAGACACTACGATTAGTACCTACCACAGGGACTCACAAGTTCCACAGATCAAAGGCGGAGACTTATATTCATTTCATTAAATCATAACCAGGAATCTAAACCGGTAGAAACTTCACTTCTATAATCCCCATAAAATGTGTTTTTCCAGTCTCCTTTTCCATGGAACTTAAAAAAATGGGAAAACAGAACATACAAAGATGCACTATCAAGCACGGTGCTTCAACTCCCATGGAGTTGTTTCTGTTAAAGCGGGTCAAAACCTTGAAAACAAGTTATGTTATCTGTTTTCCCATTAAATCTGTGGATTTATAAAGCGATCTCTCTGCAGACCCGATCTCAAAGCCACAAGGGGACAAGAGGCAGCTCTGAACGAGCAGTTTTTCCTTGCTCCGTTCCTGATGGTCTAACTTTCAGCTGAAGTCCCTCGCCACAATCTATGTGAACTAACCACTCTCCTTTTGCAACTGCAGAGAAGATCCCAGCGGAAAAGCCAAGTTCACAATCGCCTGTTCCTGGACACACACTTTGAATAAAACTTCAGAGAACAACCCTTCGTGATTCAAAGCAATCTGCAGATGGGACCATAAAGAAAAGCTTGTCTTGGATGACTGAATTACACAGCGGTACAAACTCCAAACTTTCTGACCACCCGGGGGTCATATGAGGGTTTTTTTTTGTGCCGTTCCTTGCTACAACTCAAACTTTTACAAGGGAGAACGGGGTTTCTGAAACACTTTCTTACAAAAGCTTCTGCGAGTGCAAGTCACACATCCCAATTACTGTCCTCCAGTGGTTAGAGACGTTGTTTTCTTCTATTAAAAAATGAAAGCTTATTTCTGCCTTTGACTTGTATGTTTGTCTATAGTAGGTGATCCGTCGCTTCACCTTTCCAATCTTTCATATCTCACCTGCACCACGTTCGCTCACATTTAGGGAGACCCAGTTCTAGTTATCGCTGTGCTGTGGGGATAAAAAATTACCGTTTCCCCGCACTGGTCTGTTCTTCAGACCTCTTAATGGGGAAAAAGCTGCAAGGATCACAACGGTGATCCCCCACCTCCCCACCGCCTTTTTTTGAAGTTTTGAAGAAAGTAAAATACATATATTTCGCACCTTTTTAACTGTGCCTTCACTATACAGAAAACGTCATTACTTACGTAATTTTCAATTAATGGCATTAATAACTGCAATAAATAGTAAAACCCCACTACTTTCATGACTTTTACTACACAGAGGTTTTGCTACTATCTAGGTGTGAATTATGAAATTCTATTTCTGGATCTAAATTAAGAAAATTATCCGAATGGGGTTTCACCTTGCTTTTAAAGTGGAATTCTGTGCTTTCATGTTAAAAAAATACTCAGCAGTAAATACAGACGATGCGCCTATTTGTGCCTAACAAACCAGACTTCCCAATCCATTTTCTTTCAGCACTACCTTGACAAAAAGAATAGATTTTCATATTATGTGAGAATTAAAAATACCTTCCAGTACCTGCAGAGGAAACTGCTCCGAATACAAGAAGCTAACTTGAAGTGTTACGAAGCAGAGAAGCCCATATAAACCACCTTTTTTTCCCCCAAGGCCAGAGACCGCCACTTTGTCTGTGGTAATTATATAGAATGGTCTGGAGAAATGCTCTTAGTATCGGAGTTTAGATCAGTTATAAATGCACTTTAACATTAACTAAACTTAAAAAGAAAAAAAAAAAATGGCCCAGATATGACAAGAAATGTTACTTAAAAAAAAAGAAAAAGCCCTTCACTTCAGTCACATTATGTCTACATTTAAGTCACATCAGATACTCTGCCTAGGAAATGAGATACATGGGTTCCCGCTGACCTTTAGTACCTCCGAGGCAATTTAGAGGTAGCTTGGGCACATCTCCAGTCACGGCCAAACAGGCCCCCATGTACACCCAGCACATCGGAAAAATCACATTCAGTCTCCAAGCTATGCAGTAGGGGACTAAGTAAATCAACATCTGCTTCAAAATACTGATTTTTCTTTTTTGTTGAAATAATCTCCACCTCAAATAATTATTAATCAGATAACATTATTTCTCCTAATTTGTATAAAATTTTTCATTGTTACAGTCTTCCATCTGCAATTTTAGCCCTGCAGTTCAGCACAGCAGACCCAAAGCCTCCAGATTCAACACTAAGAATTTAACACCTCCAATTTGCTCACAAACTGAGAAGAATTTCACACTTCAAATTAATTTTTTTTTTTACCACCGTCCCTCCAAAATTGCAATTCTGTGTCTAACGGAGGAACACTTCTCCTACCAGACTGCGCTAGCTTGTACTTTTAATGAGCCACAGGAAAAAGACTTCAACTGGAGTGCACGAACTTCGCTTCTTGGGTTTTGCTTGAGGAACTGCGTCACCGTACAAAGCAAACAGAGGAACCGTCTGTACGTACTGCGAGCTCTTTATTAGTAATGTGTATGCTACGTCTAGTCCCAGGAGGTCATTGCAAGCCAAAAGCAATGTTAAGTGTACAAGCTTTAAATAACTTACAAAGTTAATGTAATGAATGTAAGTGTTATCTGAAATCCATCACTCAGTGGCTTGCTGTAGCCTCAAGCTGTGATAAAACACCACTCATAAATTTATATTAAAACTCTGTTCAATAGCAATTATTTACCAACAAAGATTTATTGATTGCATTTGCTGTTAGAGACTGGGGCCCTAACTGAGTCAATCAGCCTACGTTGTTGAGCTTCAGGGCACCAGGAGAAGTTACAGACTGCCACCAGGCTCCGCATCCCAATCATTACTGTGAGAGCAGGAGCAGCTAATGAAAAGCCGCCAGTGTAGGACTGATTGGACTTCAGGTAAAAAAAAAACCCACCCAACACTGGTCAAGGGACCACTACACATAATATATCCACAGTTCACCTGAACACACAGTGATCGGCTAAATCTCGCCACTCCAGGTGCCTTCCCATGAGCTACAAACCTTGCTTGCTTCAACAACAAAATGAAGACAAATGGTGAAACAATTATGAATTTGATTTACAGAAATAGTTCAGGTTTTAAGCAGCAAATTACCAGCATTTTAAAAAGTGACCTCTTGAAGTTGCTTAATACTGCACCAAAGATGCTGGGAGGTGAGCTGCCTTAATTTTTCAGACAGGCCAGACAGATGGTAGTAGGGTAGACTGACTTCCTACAAATAAAAGTCATCCAAATGCACAGGCTGATCATCAAGACATGTCTACAGTCACTGACTGGCCTGCAGAATTAATACAGCGTGTGGAGCAATGTACTTTGCATGCCTTGTTGTGCTCCATTTCAATTTTCCCACTTTCCCAAGTACTTTGGATTTTCCAGGAGCCATGAGAAACAAAGGGTTTCACAAACAGGGTAATACCAGTGATCACAGCTTAACTGACTGCACGTTTTTCTGCATTTGTTCCAGCTGTAGCTGTAGGGTTTTTTGCTGGTTTGTTTGTTTTAGTAGGATTTGGTA
>VZTV01106951.1:0-16984 GCA_013400875.1 Anhinga rufa | reverse complement strand
CCCATGCTCCAATCCAGAGTTAGCGGTACCTTTGAGGCAATAGGCCTTTCCCCTTCGGTTTTTGTGACCTCTGCTCTCAGAGAGGACCCACAGTTTTGCAGCTGTGGTCACTTCGCAAATGCTGCCAGTTCTGCTGCTTGCAATCCTGCCTTTGGGAGAGGTGACCAGCTTCAGCTTTTCCAAAGCAAGTGTTATTTAGTATCAGTGGTAGGAAGAAAGTGGAGCCAAGACAGTGGAATTCAACACAGCAAAATCTTCTGTACATCTTTTGTACCCAGTTTATCTCCTAGGATTGTCTCTGTAAAGCTCTCATCTCTAGGAATTGTGATTTGGGTTTCCACCCTGTCTCTTCTGTTCTTGCTCTCTCTTCTTGATAGATGAGTCTCTGTCTTTTTATCAGATCCAAGTTCTCTGTTTTGGTATAAATAGGTACCTTCTGTATAAATAGGTTGTTGACCTTTGCAAGCATAGATGTAAATGCAACAATAAATGATAGCTGTATCGGCTAGTAACAACTATCTAATAAACAACAACAAATAGAGCTGGCTGAGGCTGCTGTCAAGTTTTTGGCCCTACTATTCTGCATGATTGCTTCTGCTAGAAATAATCCTTTGCTAGTATACAGGAAATAAAAGAGTCAGACAGGTAGATATGCAATAGCCAGTAAATGTTAGATGTATCTTTTGTCTATGGCTGCTGTACTCAAGTTGATTCGATTAACTCTGAGTGTATTCCTGCCTCTTCAAATTAAATACAGTTAACTGCAGAGATGTTCCTTAGAGATATACCTTAAATAGTTTTGGGGGACTGAAATCTTGCCCAAATATTATGCCAACTCTATCCGAATTATATTGAGTATTTAATGCTTATTGAAACACAAAGTATGAGAATCTTCAAGAAACTTCTAATCCATGCCTTTATTTTGTGGGTACAAGATTTCAAACTATCTGTGTGCACCAAAAGATTGTAGATGCTTTGAGGAAGCACTATTTTTACCTGCAAAATATATACCCAGACTTCAAATGCCCCCATGCTTCTAGAAGACTGATAAAACCTCTTTCTATTATTTGTAACATATACTATGTTCCATACCTGATCCACTGAACACACTGAGTATCATTGCCTTCCAGATGGACATCATATATTGACAGAGCTAGCATATGGGCAGAACATGAATGCGTATCCCAGAGTCTATAACTATTCTTGTTCAAAAACAAGTCTGTAGTCTCTAAGAGAAGGAGCAAGTTCTAACTACAAACATCATGTTCTTATATGTTTATTAAAAGAAAATAGAACATCAGCTGCTGCCGTGCAGACTTCTAGAGCTCCTAAAAATTGTGGAGCAATGGATAGCAACTGTTTTTGACTGAGCATGGGAATTTACCTTGAGGTTTTCAAATTCAGGGTATCAATTTGAGAAAAAAAAATCCTAGGAAAAGCTTCACTATAAATTATCTTCAAGTGTGCTGCAGTCTGATTCTTTTTGGCTAAATGTTTGGAATATGCATAAAGTCATAATCTTATCATGACTGTCATTGTATTTATGAGAATGTTGGCTGTCAGTATTGCAACTGGTAAGCAAAATGCCAAATAATTTCTGCAATCCCAGATCTAAAGAGCTAGGTAAAATGAAAAATGGTAGAAAGCAGAAAAGAGGAGAAATAATTTAAACATAGTGAATTTCCCATATCTGCTGTAATTTAGCAATACTCTAGTCTGAGTCAGTGTACAAGGAGCTGCTTTTTATGGTGTCCTCCGCAATCATTTCTACTTTATAATTTTTTTTCTCACCAGGAATTATTTTTGCCATGTATAGTTGAGTCTAGTTTCTTCTAGTAAAGGCCTCTAATGGCTACTGTATTCCAGTGTCATGCAAGTCATAAACTGTAAATATTTAAGTAAGCGTAAAGCTGTAGAAATTCGGTTTTGACTTGGAAGAAAAATGACTTTTTTTCCCCAAGAGGTTCTTATAATTTAAATTGAGTTTTTTATAGGGGACAAGAAATATGTCTACATTATTCATACTTGAAGAGTTAGTTCCATTCTATTAATAATTGGACTCTTCTTGTCTTTGTCCTTAGTCTTTTATTTCACACTACTATTCATATCTTTACACTATTTCCCTCTATAGTCAACATTTGCAAAACATGATTAAAACGTCTCTTCTCATTTATTAAAATCCTGATTTCAAAATTATAATCGAGAAGGAGCATTGCAATTTGTATGGTTACAAAACTGGACTCTCAGATGATCAGAAGAAAATTTCTCATAAGGGCTAGAATAGTAATTTGAAATTAATACTTGATGTCATAAATAGATAAACATTAGAGAAATTGGGTGTAAGTGAAATATGACTGCCAAGACGTATATAAACTAATTTCTGTAACTACTGTAGGATGTGAGATAAAAATCTGAGATTAATATCCTTTTTCTAATATAGGACTAATATTACTCTCCTGTGTTGATAAATACAGCTGATACACTTATGTCAATAATTCATGCTCAGCTTTCGGAGACGGTCTGTGGAGACTATTTTACCGGTAAATTGTTATTATTGATTAGGACCAGAAATTCACAAGGACAACATGATAATTATATCTGTCATTGAAGACACATTAATATTCTCTTTTATTCTAGACAGCTTATAACAGCCAATGTAAAATGTATGGGTGATATTGCTTTTTTCTGTCATTCTCACTGAAATACTGCCTTTGTACTTGGAATATGCTCAATAATGAAGCCTGACAGGGTAAATGTTTCATTGTGTTTCAACATTTATTCTTTTAAGGAGCTGAGTTTATCTTTTTCCATTCTCACCTGAAATGTCTGAAATTATCCATGTTCTTCATGAATCTAAGTCTAAGTTTAAATATTTCAATTTAAAAGAGACATTTGCTTTCCAAACTAAAGTCTATTTAGTCTGTTACGGTACTTGTAACTTTCTAATTATTCAATCTGAAATGTCACTATATTTCAATATCAAATGAAAATACTGATATTTACATTTTTATATGATGATGGGCTTGCATGCATTCAATTTCAGGCAGAGGAAAGTTCATTTACAAACCCTGCAGGAACTGTCTGAGGTACAGAAAATGACACCGCGGGAACGTATGAGGCTTAGGAAGTTAAATGCTGCAGATGAGAAGGCAAAGAAGTTGAAGTAAGTTAAGCATAACATTAGCATTGTGCCCCAAACATGCAGTTTTCCCCATCCAACAGTCTAACAAGAGAGTTAGAACTGTCAAGGTAAAAATAAAAATAGAAAGGGTCTTCAGCTACTCAAAGTGAATGGGGATTTTGGATGAGTTAAATCACAGTAATTTTTTATGTAGGGGGAAGAAGAAGTCAGAACATTAGCCCAGAATTGGTACTTTGAGCATTGTGTTTCTGGTTAAATAAGTATATCAGAGATTTTCACATGTGTTACACTAGGAGATTTTTTTTTAATGACTTGTCATTTTAAGGCTTGCAAGGTCTTAGTAGTTGGACATTTAGTTACAATCCAGCTTTTGTCAATTGTTTTGGCCTAAGAGATTTGCCAATAGAAGTTCAGCTCACAGGATAGTCTTACCAAATGATCAAACAGGGGGAATGGACATGTTATAAAGGCTTTATGATTCATGGGTTTTTTTATTGAGTGAGACATAATAAAACGGGGGATTTGAAAGAGAATAAGTACCATTTCTGAGTGGAATATAAGAAACAGCTGGAAAGCTATGTGTGTATGCATGGATTCCTTGTTTAAATAAAAAGAAGAATATACTGCTTGATGATGACACACTTGAGTTTTTCCCAGTTAAAAATATTCAATGTTTTATTTGGTATGAATGAAAATTGGAGAAGCACCACATTAATTTTTAATTAATTGTTAACATTTTCTTCGAAAGCATTTTGCGAAGCGCAATGTAAATTGACAAATGTTTACTCAGTTATTTATAGAGGATAATAGAGGAAATAATTTTTTTTGAACATGAGAATCGGCATCTTAACCCTGTCATGCCAAAGCAAGTTAGCAATTCAGCAGGGCAATGACGTCCTAGTGCAGAAAAATATTGCGAGGTGACATGAAGTCTGAATTTATGGCCTTAGAAACTCTGCAGTAACATATACTTGCAAATTAATATCAATTGCAGTTGAGTTAAAATGCTCAGTAAAATCACATCCTAGCATTACTTGTGCCAACTTGTGATGCTTATATCCAAAGGCTACAAACAAAAAACTAAAGGCCTTCATCTCCTGTTAGAAAATATGTCTTATCAGCATGTATGTCTGTCTGATGCTTACCATTGCATTTGATCCTGGAGACGGTATGTAGATTTATTTTCATTTAAAAAAACCCAACTCCTTGAATTGAAACCACTGTATAATTTTAACACCTCTTCTGCATGGTGTTTTCAATAATATGGTAGGCCAATTTTCATACTTACATGAAATTTATACATATGAAGTCTGTCCTTTTCACTTTTTTAAAATGGATGAAGATTAGGAAATAATATTAATTGCAGGATAGTTCTATTTTGCTTTTAATTTTCTTTACTTTCTTGGACTTTAGAGTTTTCTATTTAAATTTTCATGGGTTTTTTTCCCCAGCAACAGAATTAAATAGATTTATTTTGTAATATAAAGGTAACATATTAATCTTCAAATCTTGTTCTTAGTCATGAATCTTTAAAATATGTATGTATATTCAGGTCTGGGTTTTTGCCAGCTCATTCTCACTGAAAGTATTTGAAACAGTGCAAAACCTGTACCTTCTCAGGCTGGAGGTCTGCTTTCAGCAGTACAAATCTAGAGATGGATGGGAAGGGAATATAGTAATGGAAACTGGAAGATCTGCTTAATGTAGCACCTGGTTTAAGTAGTCCTGACCAGAATAAGGCTCTCCCAAAGGTGAAGTGTTCATAGCATGCAAGTGTTGCATGCCTGTCCTCAGCTGAAAGGTCCCTGGACTACATGGTGGAATAAAGAACAAAGTATTTAAGATCTCTGGAAGAAACAAAAAAGATTGGGACTAATAATTTACTATTTCTCAATTATATTATGCAAGTTGTGAGAGAAAAATATAATAGTGTGTGGAAATAAGGTCTGAAATCTATTTGTGAGTTCACTAAAACTAACCTCACCTTGAGTAGATACCAGGAACGTTTGGCACCATGGGAGTCTAATTATGGAATTTGTTTTTCCACATCTACTTTTAGAAGATCCCTTTGTGCAGTCCCTGATATCACATCCTCAACACTAATACTCTGTATTTACAGACAGCTGGCAGAAGAAAAATATCAAGAAAATATCAAAAGAATGCAAGAATTCAGGTCCCGTAATTTTCAGCAGCTGAATGTCAATGTCCTACATGTAAGTATGGGCTGTTGTTTTGGAAGCCTCATGCACATTCAGTGTACCCCACTTTCCTGTTTTCCATGCACTTTCTTTAGCACTACAGGCACAGTCCTGTTCTAAGACTAATAATTTGGAAGTGCATCAAAGTCTGGACCGCTTAGCTGAACCTGTGGATCTGTGATGAAGGAAAGTGCATTCAGTTATTTAGATATGGTTCAACAAACTCTCTATTCATTGCACAATTTTCTTTTATTAACTCACCCTTAAATCTAAATCTGCTCTCTGAAATGTACACTGACAGTCTGTGTGACGTCAGAGTTCAAGATATATTCTTTTTCAAGATAAGTTTAGAATTGTAATCCTTTAAACACTCTAATTTGCCACGGTTGTGGGTTCTTTACATTTGATTAGTTAAGAATATTAACATTTCAACTGGCTTTTTAGTAAGAATGAAGTCTTGGAATGACTCATTGTAAGCTGTCCTTTGCTTTTAAGCTATCTGCAACAGAAGATAGGCCTGTTCAATTCTAGCACTACGTCTTGTCGTAGAGAGAAGTGTCAGTTTGGAAATAGTCGGTGAAAGCATCACAGAAATAATGAGGTTTTGGTTAGTGCTTTTTTTTCTACCTTTTCTGTCGCATGCAGTCTAGTTTCTATTTCCCTTGGTGTCTGGAGAAAAAAAAAAAAGTTAAACCTGTCTCTACTTATGGCCAAGTCGCTACTGATCACTTACAAAAAAGTTAAGGGTGCGGTTTTTAGTGTTTGCCTTGTACAAGTCCCAGCAGTTGTGTAGATCAGGGCAATCATTGTATTGTGATCCTGCTGAAGGCTCTAACTGTACCTGTTTCTCCACTCTGCTTTGTTTGACTAAGGAATCTGATGAGCAGAATTCAAACCCCCTAATTCATTCTCAGCCAGTCATTACATGCAACTATGTGTCCATAGGACATGATGAACCAAGTGGAAATGAGACATCAAGTCAACTCTGCAAGTCTGAACTTACAGACCATGGTAAGAATTTAAAATTTGATGTTGAAATGAAACTTCCAATAAACAAAGCAAGGTTTGATTTTGTCCCTTGTAGTTAATTTATGGTGGGGAAACTTCAGTGTAAAAAGTGGTCAGATTTGTAAAGTTGTCAAAAAAATTACAAAGAGAGAAGGAAAATAATCTAGGGGTGGATGTATGTATAGCAAGGTTATGTGGCAGGAGGTCTGTTTTCCCAGAGTTTGAGTGGCCTGTGAGCAGTGACAGAGGTGAACACACCTTCTCCAAATGAGATGCTGAATTAGAAGGAGCTAGCCTTAACTTTGCACATATGAAATGGCTGGTCTTAGAAAAGCATTTCCTAACTTATGTCTCCAGTGCAAAAATTAGTACAAGAATTCACAGCATTTGCACCTTTGGTACGCTTTGATGCCATTTTCTTTATAACAATGTGAGAAGCAGATGGAAACTCTTTAAACTGTGCTTATATATACTGTCCTGAAATACTTAGCTACTGTCTAAAGGGTATGAAGTACTATGTAACACATACTTATGTGTAGATAGATGAACAAATAGTCAAGACTGTCAAAAAGAGTCAGAGTGTGTAAATGTTGTGCTTAATGAGGAAAATATTTTTAAAAGCACATTTATAAGTTTTATTTCTACAATGTTCTGGAATAGTGTCATACTCTTAAGGAAGAAGTCAGGCAGAGGAGCCAGGAGGCCTCCATGCATGACCAAAGAGCTTCTAGTGAAGCTCAAATGGAAGAGAGAAGTTCATAGTATGTGGAAAAATGGACTGGCCACTTGGGAGGAATACAGGAATGCTGTCAGGGTTTGCAGAGATGCGACAAGGAAGGCCAAGGCCCTCTTGGAGTTAACTCTGGCAAGGGATTTCAAGAAAAACAAGAAGGGCTTCTTTGAATACATCAGCAGTAAAAGGAAGACTGGGGATACAGTGGGCCCACTGCTGAATGAGGAAAAGGTGGAGTTATTGAACTCCTTCTTTGCTTCAGTCTTCACAGCTAATACTGGCCCTCAGGCATCCCAGCCCCCATGGGAGAGAGAAAATCTGGAGTAAGGAGGACTTCCACTTGGTTGAGGAGGACTGGGTCAGAGATCACCTAAGCAACCTGGATCCTCGGAAATCCATGGGCCCTGATGGGATGCACCCATCCCAGTGCTGAAAGAGCTGGTGGAAGTTCTTGCTGAACCAATCTCCATCATCTTTGAAAGGTCATGGAGGACAGAGAGGTGCCCGAAGATTTAAGGAAGGCAAATGTCACTCCAATCTTCAAAAAGGGCAAGAAGGAGGACCCAGGAAACTACAGGCCAGTCAGCATCACCTCCATCCCCAGAAAGGTGATGGAGCGGCTCATCCTGGAGGTCATCTCCAAGCATGTAGAGGAAAAGAAGGTTATCAGAAGTAGTCAAAATGGATTCACCAAGGGGAGATCATGCTTGACCAACCTGATAAGCTTCTATAATGGGGTGACTGGCTGGGTCAATGAAGGGAGAGCAGTGGATGTTGTTTACCTTGACTTCAGCAAGGCATTTGATACTGTCTCCCATAACATCCTCATTGACAAGCTAAGGAAGTGTGGGTTGGATGAGTGGACAGTGAGATGGATAGAGCTCTGGCTGAACAACAGAGCTCAGAGGGTCATGATCAACAGCGCAGAGTCTGGCTGGAGGCCCATAACTAGCGGTGTTCCCCAGGGGGCCTGTGCTNGCATTTGGAGTGCTGTGTCCAGTTCTGGGCCCCCCAGTTCAGGAAGGACAGGGAGCTGCCGGGACAAGTCCAGCGGAGAGCCACAAGGATGATCAGGGGACTGGAGCATCTCCCTTATGAGGAAAGGCTGAGAGACCTGGGCTTTTTCAGCCTGGAGAAGAGGAGACTGAGGAGGGATATTATCAATGTTTATAAGTATCTGAAGGGTGGGTGTCAGGAGGATCAGACTGGACTATTCTCAGTGGCACCTGATGACAGGACAAGGGGCAACGGGCACAAGTTGGAACAGAGGAAGTTCCACTTAAATATGAGGAAAAACTTCTTTGCTGTGCGGGTGCCAGAGCAGCGGCCCAGGCTGCCCAGAGAGGCTGTGGAGTCTCCTTCCCTGGAGACATTCACACCCCGCCTGGACGTGGTCCTGTGCCCCCTGCTCTGGGTGTGCTGCTCACGCAGGGGGTTTGGACGAGGTGATCTCTGGAGGTCTCTTCCATCCCCTACCATTCTGTGATTCTGTAAATATTTAAGAATAATTGTGTAAGCACTATTATGGTGAAAGATTTTTAATCAGGTTAGGATCTTGCAAGTATGGATTAATGTACTTTAATTACAAAAACTACTTTTCTCTAATAGCTCTGTCTTTTTGTGTTGGTTTATGTACGTCTGTAAAGGTATATGCCATTAAATTAAAGGCATCAAAATCAGTTTGTGGTAGTGGTGGGTTTTTTAATAGCAAATGGCTTTTTTTTTTCAGCGTAGCCTCATTTATGCCTATGTGGTTGGCTTGCTATTTCACAGTGTAAGGAGGGATGACCTGTGTAGGAGAGAACCCAGCTGCTAGAAATGTATCCTGGGGGTAGGGTGGGGAAACTTGCAAATAGAGGACCAAGAGAAAGCAGTAAATGTGGGTGGGAGATGTAGCAGGGGAAGCATACAAAGATACTTAAATAGAAACAGAACAACATGCATGAAAGGAAAGAAACTGATGTTTGTGTCTCTGGAGGTCATTAAGCTGTTAAACTCTAATGACAGTAGTTAGATGCATTTATATCTGTGATGCAAAAGTTGGATCAATCCATTGTGCTAAACTGAATGCATTTTTAATTGCTTTTGCCAGAGTCTCTGACATTTGAAGTGGTGGGTTCATGAGAAAAAGGAGTTATGGATAGCCAAGAGAAATCACATGGTTTCTCCTCTTCGCTTTTTGAATACCTTGTTATTCCCGAAGCTGATGTCAAAGCTGTTACTTAGTCTATTCAGCATTCATACTCTCCTTTTCTTAAACATTTCAGTGCAAGCATGCATTTCCTACATGTCTAATCATTATTTAAGTTACTAATGGCACCTTAGTGTTTGAAAATGTAGAAACAGTTTCAGCTATTGATTTTTTTCAATAGAATTTGGTTCTTGATCAATGGGCCATACAACACAAAAAAAAAGAAAAGAAGCAAGGCTATAAAAAGGTTTTATAAAGTTGTCTAACATGTTATTAAGTCTTGCTAACCCATATTAGGTTAGCAGAAGGTAGACTACAAATACCAGACTAACAAGCTCCCTAACTAAAAACAGTTGAGGAAGGGGAGAAAGTCAGGAGATAGAGTCTGTTCATGAACGCCAAGGAGGCCCAGCAGCAGGGTTCCTTCAGGGCAGACTTAAAAAATCCTCTCAGGAATGGGAAAAGCTTGTGGGGAGCAGCTAGGGATAGAACCCAATCCTAACAGGTATGGAGGAAAGTTCAAACTATCTTTGGCTCATATCCTGCAGTCCTTAAAAAAAAATTTGCGACATGAACAGAAGAGAAGAGCAGGGCTTGAAGGATTGAAAGGTCAGGCTCTTAAAGGGTTAGAGAGAGGCATACAGAATAAAGCACTTTACACTCTGTTTTCACTGAAAATTATCTAAGGTGTTAAGAAACACAGTTGTATGTCACTGGGGAAGGCATCAAATACAAAGCTCAAGGTTTAGCTTTAGTTAGTAGACTTAAAAACCATGGCATCTTGATCCAGTTTTAGCAGTGGTAGTTACATTTACTGAAAGCCAGGAAACACAACGCAGTGTAGTTAGATAAACAAAAATCACTATGACAGTTTGGGGTTTTGGACTTTACAGTGTACAAGTTTCAGGATTGTCAAAAGCATTTAAATGCCGTAGACTTCCTTGAGAAGTTTAAACTTCTCTCCATGTTTGTTTTATGTAATCTGCAATGATCTTCTGAATATTTTTCATTGTAATTAGCACCCCTGTGCACTTGAGGAACATTTAAAAGAGTTGTCTGAAATAGAAAATCGCTGAACAATTTTTTAGTCTTCAAGCAGGTTTTATTTTCTGGAGTATGAAAGTGGACCTTGTGCTTTTGATGTTGAGATGAACTCAGTCTATTACAGAAAAGATTCATCCAGATTGTTGACAGTTGCTACAAGTCCTTCAGAAACTTAAAGAAATAATCTGATTCTTACTCTTACAGAGAAATGCTGCAGGGAATGTAAATATTATTTTTTAACAAGAAAATTCAGTTAGTTCTTCAACATCATGTTCCTTACTGTGCCATCCACCTATACTGTGCAGATATACTCTTTTCTAGTAAAGACGGGGAACGCTGCTGAGTTCTGTGGGACTGATTGAGAGGGTGGGTTTTAAATCTTGACTGTTTGGATGTCACTTGCTGAGCCAGACCAGCTTGTGATGGCTGGTACACCTTGGCATGCTGTTGCCTTTCTTCCCGTTCACTTCTGGGATTCTGGGCACATGTTCTGAAGCATCCTCCATGCCTCAGCAGAAAATGAAGAACCTGAGGAGGGGAAGAGATCAAAGAAACATGAGCTTTTGCAGACAAAAATCACTGTGAAAATCATCTGTGCTTGTGTTACTTAAGCTCAAGAAGAAAGGGATCCAGTTATAACCTGGGAGTGGGGAGCAGCGAAAAAATTATGTGAATAGCAAGTTATGCTATGTATGTTTTAATGAGCCAAGACAGGAAGCTGTGCATTAAGCACACATATTCCAGAGCCATTATCTTGCCCCTGTTGGTGCTCTGCTAGAGAGAAAGTGCTGTCTCCCAGTCTCACCACTTTCTCACCATTTGCTTCCGTTCCATGGAAAGAGTACAAGCTTCAATTTGACCACCGAGTCCAGACTGTGGCTACCATAGGCATCTACTTGCACTGCCCCCTTCCTAAAGAATTTGACCTGTTTTATACACTCTGGAAAATTCCCTCTGCTTCTCTGCGTAGAAAGCTGTCCCTGGGCCAAAACATTGCGGTGCTTGTGAATGTTTTTAACTTCTTTCGGGCTGTTTCATGCCAACAGTTTTAAGATGCATTGTCTTAACTGACTTGCAACTTAAGTAGTTTTCCTCTTTCCTTTACTTATTCTCCTCATGTTTTTATAGGCAGCAGTAATATCCTTCTGTGTAATACCTCTACATAATACTTCTGTATCATTCATATGTTTTAACACTGGTCATTTCGTTATTACTTCCTTAAGATGCTTCCAAGCTGTTTTCTCCCCATTTACAATAGATTTTTTTTTTGTTTTAATGCTCATGACTCTGTTTGAATTTTCTCCTTTTTCATTACTCCAGTTCTCAGGGTCACCCGGTGTATGTTGTTATAATATCCTGGTCCTGCTTTACATTGGTGATACACTCCAGCTTAGCTTCTGGAAAGCAGCGCTGTGCATACTAACCCCGTCAGAGCAGACCTCTCCCTGGCCGGTTGTGCAGCGTTGCTCTCAGCTACCCAGCAGCGTGTTGCTTCTGCGCCCTTCCCACCCTCCTTGTGGTCAGCATGCTTGCCACGACAGGAAACATTTGAAGAGCTGCTCTGCAGTGCTGACTGAACTTGCAGGGAAATTGTGTCCTTTCCTAAAGCATCAGCCTATGTGGTTACAAGAACTCATAACTACACAAGCATGGGACATCCTTTTGGCATGCAGTGCCAGCAGGATAAGTAGGCAGGTACACTGGGTTATTAAGGAATAGCTCTGTAAATCTTCAGGTTCTGGGAGTTTGTCTCTCCAGTTCCTTGATTTAGCTGCATTTTACATGCAAGCCAGAGCAAAGGGTTCTTCTGGTTTGACTATTACCTCTCTCCACACTGCAGATCTTCAGAGAGTCATGGCAGGTGGGTAGGTAATATTCCTTGCAATACTGAAGATTTAAAAATGTGCTTTAAGTTTTTGTATCTCTTAATTTACTATAATAAGTTTTTAACAGTTTTGCATCTTTACTCATAAAATCTGGAGTAGAAAATGTTCCCTTTATTTGTAAAAGGACAGGTAACAGAGTTGCTACGAAAGAGTCAGCTAGAAAAATTACTTTTATAATTATTATTAACCATATTAAGTAAATGGCTGAAGTGGTATGTTGAGTGTATCATTAGAATGGTATATATTCTTACTGTATTATTTCAGCTAGTTAGATCACTAACACGTTCCTTGAAGATGTAAACCTTTGTAAATATAAACCAATGAAAAATGGCTTTACTCATTTACAACTATTTTATGTTACTGTTTTAAACTGCATTAAATTTTTAAGATTTGTTAATTGGAACCAAAACAAAAGAAATTATATTTTGATAGTGAAATATTTATGGAAAGATATTTCATAGTTGTGTTCAGTGTTCACTGAAAAATGTTGAGGTCTCCATCTTCTGTGTCCAGGAATTTATGTAACTGTCATCAAATAAATAATTTAAAACTAGGGTAGACAGAGCAGTTAAGAATATATTGTGCTACTGGGAACAGTTTTGCTTTACTATAGATATCTTCATGTCTCTTCCATTTCCAGTTTATCCAAGTACAAGCAAGAAACAAAAGTGGTGAAGTAAGTTTTGTACTGAGATTGTACTCGGAGACACTGAGCCACTGTCAGTGTTAAACACAAATATTTGTGTGTTGGAAATATATATGTGAACCTGTACACTTTATTTAATTTCAAGGAATAGCAAAAAATTGCTAATGATTAACAGCTAAATTCTCTTTGTGTTTTGATTTGGATTTTTTCTTTTCTGCTACATTTTTCCAGCTCATTTTATTGATTGATTACTTCTGAATATTAAAAAGTATATTTTGCAAATCATGGCGATGAAGCAGGAATAGGCAATGCAAAAGGTGGCAGGAAAAACGTGTATATCTATTTTTCCTATTTTTGCTGATACTTACCTAGGAAATAAGTTATCCATCCTCTCTGATTATCATCAGAAAGAAAAGTCACCTTGCAATGAATTGATTAACGTGACTTCCCCCACCCCTGCCCCGCCATCTCTCAACCCATTTATTTATAGAAATTATCTCAATTTGAACTAAGATTGATAGGCCAGTGTACGTTTTCCTGGAGATCACTGTATGTTCAGTGCATATACTTAGCTTTCAATAGTGGTTTTGTGAAAATAATGGTGAGGCATATTGTATTGTAGTGATAGCAACTAGAGGTCATTTTATCTATAAGGAAAAAAAAAAGCTGTAAAAAAGAATTGACCCTATATAACTGCTTATTTCCATGAATGATATTGAATGCAGATGGAATAAAATTATTTGTTTTCTAAAATATGAGCAAAAAATTATCATCCAAAAAATAGAATTATCTATGAGCTACACCCAGCTCTGATGTTATGGATGAATAAGGTCAGTGCCTTCCTGTGCCAGCTAGAACAAGGCTGTTCCAGCTAGGCAGGTTCATTAGATGCTTAATGTTCCTTCTAGTGGGGCCTCCTAAAGAACTACTGGAACCATCGTGTGAGTAATGCATTACTTTCTAGTATAGCGATACAGTTCATCTTCATCTACTAATTTTTAGCGAGCTCATAGTCTACTTTTCTGATTACTCAAAAACGCAATCAGAAGAGCAGATGTCCGTTCTGCAGAGAACTGAACATTGAAAGAAGTTTCAGATACTGAGGGTCATCTTTTCCATGGATTTTGTAGTACTGGTTGACCACCATGGCTTTTCTGTGTGGGCTACCACACACTGGGCTAGGTAGGATGGAAAATTGCAGCTCTGTCACTGTATCACATTAATTATTTGAGTACAAGTCCTTTTGCTTTGGTTACAATCTCTTCTAAGGAAGCCAGATTTCACAGCATAATTCCTCTCAACCTCTCAACTCTGCATACAGATTGATTCCTCTTGACTGGCTCAAAGTTTGCAGAGGTATTTAATAAATAGGAAACACTAGTTATGAGGACTTACTTGTAATGAATCAAGAGAAATCTTTATCAGAGCATGCATTGTATTTATCCATGTGGGAAATTAGTGTGGAATATCTGAAGGTTCTTAGTTTACTTCATAGAAAATCCTCTAGGTAGAGAAGCTCAGTCTTTGCAGTTGAAAACAGCATGAAGAGCAAGGCATAATCCCGTTATACAACTGTAATAGCTAAGTGTTCAAGGTTTCCGATTCAATTTCTACAGTAGAACTTGCCTTGAAATTGGCTACAAAATTATAAACTGTATCTAAAAGTGCTTCCAGATAGCACAGTGCAATTACAGATGCAACAAAAATACCGTTTCCTTACCATCATCTTTGATCCTTCTGATTTGGATCAGTTTTTACAGTTGAAAGCTATCTCCATTACCAAAACCCCATACTTTTTAGAGGAGCCATAAGGAGCATTAAATTCAACAAGCTACAGTCTAACAGGCATGAAAACTTAAAGCCACGCACTGGCATTCCTGGCTAAAAGTGCCACTTTATATTCCTGTCAATTTCACAGCTGATGAGACATGGCAAACAAGAGTGGGGGAGATTTCTTTTCAAAGTATTCAAGAAATTATATATGCAAATGCATCCATAATTCTAAGGACTTGTCCTCATTGCAGCACTTAAGTGCGTGGAATGAATTAGGGTCTGCATAAACTACTCCTCTGCTCTTAAGAGACATGTTTGTGTGTGGGAAAGGGTAAAGTTAAAGGAGCAAAATAGCTTAAGCTAAATACTTGTGGTATTTAAATTCTTCGTGCAGAAAGAGAATGTAAAAAATTAAAGGCATATAAATTAAAGGGACATATATGATCTCTCTGATATGTATTATAGTCCTTTTTATTTCTGTATACTGCAAAGATCCTAACATGTTAAATTCCTTAGCTTAATATGTTGCAATACATAACATCTAGCAAACCCCTGATTTCATTACAATTCCAAAATAGCCAAGTACGTTACAGTAATTGCATACATTATTTCTATATTTCCTTTGCTAATTGTAAGTTACGGATATCCTGCTTTGAAATTCAAGTGGGCAAAGTTCACGACTCTCAAATAGGAAAGGTTCACTCATTATAAAATATTGTGGGGTTTTTCTGCTCTGTTATTTCACAAGCTTTGTTGAAGGATTTTCAAGGTATTTTTCTAAATCTTGGAAGGTTAAAAGCCTGTAATATTTCTGAGCACGTATCTAAGCTTCTCTGCACGTGCACGCTTTGTTTGGTGCATGCAAAATGGTATTTGTGTGTGCTGATTGGGTAACTGAATAACACTGCAAAATATGAACATACAGGCAATCACACTGCTCGAAGGCTTTCAGGAAAATCATATCTTGTTTTGTTTTTTCAGTCTGGCAAGTCAAAATAGAACAGAATAATATTTCTAATGAGTGTCATTAAGCACCTTTCTGCATTATTATTGTTATAGCATCCTTTGTAACCAGAAAGACTTGTCTCAATTAGGATAGAGTTGCAGTGACTTCTGCTGTGGTTTACCATTGGTCTTCTCTTTTGTATCGTTACCCTCCTTCCAGGATCATAAGGCATATTCCCTGACTTGCTGCTTGCTGAAATGATACCATTGGATGCTTGCTGAGAGAAACTTGTCTGTTTAGTTCTGGCATTTACAGTTACCAGTCCTTCACTTGTCCTTGGCACACGGGGTGACAAAATTCCTGAGACTCTCGCAGGGTTTGAGGGCGTAGGCATGCCGGGAGTGTGCCCCTCTGACCTTCTCATCTGTCTTATGTGTTCATTGCTCGGTTTCACACTGAGATCCCACCTTGTCCCAGATTCAATTAAAGGAATAGTAAATCTGATTTATTCTAGCTATAGCAAGGCTTAACAAAGTTTGCAAGTTTTAGCCACAAAGAGGGAAATGAATCAATGCTTGATATTTTTTTTTTTAACTGACTGAAACATTGTTGTTCTTGTTTAAGGAGTTCTTCTCTAGAAGTACTGCCTTTGGAGAGCTGATTTCTTGCTGTGTTTATAGCTCCCCATTTAAACCCTTCTTCCATGAGGGCAACCATAGAATTAAAGAGACATTCATAGGAATTTTATGACATTTCAAAGTCTAGTTTTAACAGTAATTTAGAAAACTCTGTGTATAGGTTTCTATGCATTGTCCGTTATCTTCAAGTTTTTACTCAAACGCTTTAGCTTATTTGAGGGCCATCAGGAACTGAGCTCTACTCCTAACCTCCTCAGGAAACCTTTTCCAAAGCTCTGGTACTGTTCAGTATGCCTAGCTACTTAAATCTTTCCATAGCTTCACAAATATTAACAGCTTACTTCTTACAAGAAGTCTTGCTTTTACAGCTTCCCAGAAGAAGGCTTGTAGAACGAAGTCTTTGCACAGCAGTTATTTAAAAACCCCAAACACTTTGAAAGTATGGGGAGAGGGCAAATTTTGTTACTCTACAGCTCCTGTTTTTTTCTGATCTATTTTTTGTACTAATTTAGTTTGGCATTGACAAATAGAGCCTACTTCAAAATTCACCTTAGTCAATGACTACAGTTAAAATGATTCTTGCCAAGTCTTTTTAAAACCTACAAAGGAAGGCCCTTCATTCCTTCTGAAGCATTATGTTAAGAAGCATTTACAAAACAATATGTGAATTTAGGAAGCAATTGGAAGCAAATGCACCAAGACTGTATACACACAAAAAATACTATATAATATTCTATAGCAGATACTTCCAGATAATTTCAGTGTTTTCACAGAATCAC
>VZTV01106949.1:0-11245 GCA_013400875.1 Anhinga rufa | reverse complement strand
CCTGGCTTCCTCCTTGGCAGAGGGGAAGAATTCTCAGGTCACTGACAAGGCCTTGCTCTCTCTAAAAACTTTCAGTTCATCCCATTCTTCCAGTATGAACATTGCAAAAGTTTTGACGTATCTCAGACAAGAGCACAGTGCTACAAACACATGCATATACAAGCAATTCCTATCCCAAAGAATTTACAATCCTAAGAAGAGGAAAAGAAAGGCCCCTTTTTAAAGAATAACACGATTTGGATCATGCTTACAGAGGATTTATGTGGCAAAGGAATTAAATTTACATATCCTTAGTCCCAGCTTCCACTGGAGTGACTGCAAGACTCATCACTCTACTCCAGCATCACACACACCATATTGAAAATTGTATCTGGACACCACCAAGAGATACACGATACCAGCACCGAGTATGGGCTACCTGCAACACTCAGGACAAACTGCCTGGCTGCCTGCCTCTCTTCAGAGTAAGAGATGCTCTACCTGGAGCCGGACCGTCCCTTAAATATGAAAAAAAGGCAAAGAAATAGATACTGTATTGACTTGCTAAATTGGCACCGACACCTCTGTAAACACTATCCCACTCCTCCGAGGGCAGTAACCTTTTCTTATCTGTAAATGGCTGCGCTACTCAGAGACCCAATGATAATATGCACTTGGCAGGCGGCATCAGGAACTGTTTAATGCTGTTTGACTTCAAGATGATTTAGAGGGTCAGCTCTTGCTGTTCTATTCTGCTACTGCATTTCACTATCATCTCTGTGTTCCATTAGAGTGGTCCTCAGGAAATCAGCTACACTTGAAAACAGCTGTTAATTTTCCCATTTGTGTGCTTGGAAGCTGGTGACGGACTGTGCAGCGTGTTCTAAATTGCATTAAAACCTCTTTACAGCAGCATAAAGGAGCCTCAAAGTAAACAAAAAGGCCCTGTAAGAATAGATTTTATACAAATGGCTTCTGTAATGGTGCAAGTTCTGCTTCAGCTCAACCGCAGGTGTTAACAACGCACTATGTTTGTGTTTGCGTACTTCAAGGATACGTCTATACCCAGAAACAATAAGAGACAACAGCCCTGAGGTTGCTCTAAAGTTCTAATTGACCAAGAAAGGCAGCTTACCCTGGAATGACTACTAAGGATACTGCTTGTGGATGTCCACTTCTCCACGTATGCAGACATCTAAGCCCTCACATCCATCACCTGAATACTTACAGTGTTTTAAAATAAATTCAGAACTGAGAGGCAGAAGGCAAAAGCTACAAGCCAGATTATTGAGGGAGAGCTAAACAAGGGTCATCTTGGCCTCTTCCTTCCTCCACTAGGTTTAGTGGAGAGTTCCAAACACTGGCAACTGGGCACTGTACCTGAAGAACAGTGCACATATTCCTTCATATAAGTAGGATATAGGAGCTATAGGAATGCTCAGTAAGGCCTGCTTCCTGCATTTTTCTGACATCTCATGTATGCATTAAAGAAAATTCAAAGCCTTCCAGTGTATAAGGTAAAAGACAATTTCATGTATTGCTCTATATATCAAAGAAACCATTGGATGCTTCTACATAGGAAAGGAACATTCTGGAACCAAAGCAAAAGCAATTAATTCTCATCAAACTGAGGTGGTTTTCTTATCTCACCCTTCCACAGATTCTCCCCACTGCTGCAGCATAGCTCTGTTTCTAAAAGCATGCATATGGGGCATACAGGCGATAAGAACAGCGTTTATCTACAGTTTGCTATTTTTCTAGAAAAGGAAGTGAAAATGCAGTAAGAGAGAAAGAAGCTTAAATTAATGCTGCACATCAGCAAGAGCTACACCACACTGTCTGGGTGTCCCTTTTGACCCCAGCGTGCAGTATTATCGAGCACACTCTTTGCAGACAGTCTCAGTCATGCCAAGACCATGTAAGCCACCTTTTTTCCTCCAGATGTCCTTCTCCTCCCTTTTCCTGCATGATAAGAGGGAGAAGGTGTCCATCCACTAACCACCAACCAGGTGCTGAAATGAAATCCAGAGCTCCATTGCACAGGCAAAGAAAAATATTACAATGGAAAAAGGCTCCCCTGAGCTAATTGAGAAGCACCTCCTAACACATGTCAGTGAAATCCTGGTCTCCAAGAACTTCGAATAGTTTAAACCTGTGCATTTTCAGTGGCACAAGTAGATGGAGAACACTTCAGAGAGCTGCTGTAGGACAGTAAGGAACTGGAGGCCTCACTCAGAACTGGAAAGCTTGCTCACTTTACAGCACAACACTGATGTGAATCTTGACTTTACCAAGAATTGATCTGAGCCATGCCAGCTATGCCTGTAACCCTGGGCCCATCTGCATAAAAAGTCCTTATTTCAAGTGTTCTGAGCCTTTAACGCCAGCTTGCTGTCCAGTGTACATGTGCAAAAGAGAGAGAGAAATGATCTGTAAGGACAAAACTGCTGTGACAGATTGCTCTACACACACTGCACTAGGAGCAAGGGGGTTTTCCCTGCATGTCAATTCAGTGAATGACCTTGAGCCGTTCCCCTCTCTGCCTCAGTTTTCCCAGAGGAGAAACAGGGATAATAGTGACCTGCTGTTATAAAACACTGATCTGTGCAATATATAAGCCTTTAAAATTGTTACTAACGACTTCAGTTTTTAACTTGTTTCAGAATCTGACATTCCACAATCTATAAAGTCACTTTTGAGTAATGAAGCCCATGGGCACTGTTCATAACTTACCCCAACATGAGTGTGGTATCCGTGTTTCGAAGAAGTGCTCAGCTCACAAAACAGATCCATGCAAGTTCATTGTATTACTACAGCTTTTTCCTTCCGAAGTTGCTAGTCTTTACCACAGCTACCAGTGTGGTTAGATTAAGTTAAGAAACCGTGGTTAAATATCTGTGGTCATACCAAGTAAGTGAAAAAGGTGGTTGAGCTCAGTTGAGGTGGGGGTGAACACAGGCAAGGAGGAATGAAATCTGTTAGGTATCAGCTTCTCAAACCTCCTTTACACGAGCAGCCATGCTCACTTTGTTCTGGGAAAAATGAGGCAAAACACCTTCCTTTGTATTGGCAAATCTCAGTGGTGACAACCAGATGTGTTGGAATTTACCAAGCAGCGACATCCACACGCAAATAAACACTGCAGTTTTGTCAGGATGTTTATCCCTAGTGGGTGGATATTACTGCCAGCTACACTTGGATACTCCCAGCTGTTGTCACCATTATTTTGTGCTACAAAACTAGAAGTATGGAAACTTCCGAACCACTAGTCCAATATCAAATGGCAATGGAGCTTTCTTCAAGTGTGAATTGCCATGCATTTTACACCCAGATACTGAGATTACTGGGCCCAGGTGGACGAGAAGCTGCACTGTGTCTTCACACAACGTGACAGGCGATGGTACTTTGACCAGTCACCGCCCCTCGATGACTGACGAGTCTGACACGAACCAGCCTGGCTTCTATCTGAGCTGCTCTTTCGAAGTTCCTTTTGTTTCCCCACAAGACTTTGCATACTCACTGTCTGTCTCTGCTTCCTCCTGCTTACCCTGCGGTCGGTGTGGGGAGCCAAGGGACCGGGGCCAATTAAATGTGGGAGCAGGTGGCAGCCAGGTGGAATTATGGGAAGGAGATATGAAATTTCCTCTATTCTCGAGGATCTGCTCTCTCTGCACTGAGATCATACTTACAAAACAGGTGCTGCTACACCATATGTCTCAGAGAAAGTCACACTACGGCAAATTCTATCTTGCAACAGAAGAATCCCTTTTTCTTTTTTTTTGATCCCTCAGGTATCAGAACCCTCGGGGGAGACCCTGGGTTGCCTATGTAAAAGGTGCCAGGAGCATAACGTGCATTGATGAGTCTTACAGTTGAATTTATATCTAATGACGGTTAGGCCATCAGATAAGAACTCGGACACTGTTATAGCATCATATCAACGCGGCACAGAGACACATACAGAGGTCTTTGGATTTTGACTGCTTCTTTTTCATACCCTTCAGTGAATGAGTAGAAGAACGGTCCAAAAAACCTCTCAGACATAATGATGTTACACTTTATTAGGAAGCCATTAAAGAATTATTGGGGTTGTCAGAAAGGCCTAATAGAAACACTTAAGTCATCTGCCTACTGTCCTCTCTTTCACCCCTAGTCTTGGCCCTTCCTTTGCAGATGAGTATCTTGCACAAACAAAATTACCTTTGATTGCAACAGCTGAACTTCTGAGAGCAGTGAAAAGAAGCTTGCTGACTACAGGGAGTGGGCTGCCACAGACATAAACACAGGAGAGCAGACAAGAAAAACAAGGTTTAATTAAAGCCACTTCTAGATAATCAATTTTCCCTTTTGTATCATGAAGTTTTAATATATGTCTGAAGAGTGTGATACAACTGACGTGTTACACGAGCTGATTCAGTGATGGAGAGCAAGGTGGCAACGTGTGAAAAGCATGATCCTGCAATGTGCTGAACACCTTCCAATCCAAGAGCCTGCACAATGCAGCTAGAGCAAGAATATCTCTTATGACACCAAAAGACGGAGCAGCAGGAGTATTTCCATAGCACTTTCAAAGCTCTAGGAGAAAACACGTGAGTGGCAATACTGCTACAGTAGCACTTCCAGAGGCCCCAGCAAGGGTCCAGGGACGCCTATGCTGGCATCGGTCATACTCATCCCTCCCAGAAAAGCTTATAATTTGACTTAATATTGCTGACAGAAGATGGAAGAGTCAAGGCAGCTTGTTCAAAGTCACTCAGCTGGTCAGAGGCAAAATCATACGTGGCTCCCGTGTCCCTGGCCCAGTGCTTGCCACAGCCTGCACCACAGTGTCCCAGAAGATCCCGTAATCCTTAAACCGAATTTAACAGCCCAACTTTTTACATGAGATGTTCTAACCTTAATTGATGTAATCTGAGAGAAGAATTTGGGGTTATTTTTAGCCAGTGGCTGCTGCTGCTTTTTATGTATATATACTAAGTAGACAGCCATTACCAGTATCATTTTACATTATGTTCATGCATAACTGGATGCATGAACATTTTTATACATTCATATATACACACACATACACACACTCACTCTCCCTGTATTTTATGTATTTTTTACATATATGGCAAAGAATAACTACACGTGCAAGGAACCTAAGCATACAGCGTCTCATCCTGCCACTATGTTAAACAACTTCCTTTAAACCGGTTACATCAATTTTTAGAGACTTACAATTTGTCATGCCATCAGAAGAGCAAAATTAACCTATAGCACTGTAAAAAAGAGCAAGCGCAACGAAACAAAATTTGCAATTCACGGGCTTGGGGGTTTTCGTCTGGGGGGTGAGGTTGACAAGGGAAGCCGACAAATTTGGTTTTTAATCCAAAGGGACCAGCGTGCCCCCTTCCCAGCTCTCTACTGACACCCCCCCGGCCCTTTTTCCAAGTGCACAGTGCCTGTAAAAATTCCTGTGCGCTATTTGCAGGCAAGGTCACTGTGAAAGGGCATGGCTGGGAGCCAGGGTGTTTTTCAGCCGAGCTGCAGGGAGGGGAGGGGAGGCTCAGGAACTCAATTATAAGTTTCTCCAGTCTAGCCAGGAGGCTGGGAGCCCAGACTGCGGCTGTTCCGTCCTGCGAGCGCACACCCCGTCTGCCCGGCTCGCCGTCGCCGCGCCAGGACTGACGCATTTCGCAGGCATTCTCGAAGCCGCAGCAGGGAGGCCCGGGAAAGAGAGGCCGCTCTCCCTTGATGGCCTGCTGAATCCATATGTGGTTTTCCGACATGACATACCGGTATGCGAGATGCGTGTCGCGTGGCCTTTAATAGGCGTTCGTGCTAGATGCAGTCAACATGTATACTGCTGCGTATGCGTACCTGTAGACACGTTTAAATGCAATCTTTGACAGCAGGCCCGCTTCGAAATCTGCCAACCTGATGGTGCATCTGACAACGCAGTCCCGTGCTGACGGCATTCACGTACCCAGTCTGCAGACATAAGCCACTCCTTTGTCATTCAGAGACAAGCAGGGTCATCCCCAGCGAACAGATCATTAATTCTCTGAAGCCTTATTTGTCTCGAGGCAGAGGAGTAACACACACGGGCTCAGTAACGCGCACAGTATATTTGAAATACTGTCGAATGTCACCCAAGGGGAACCTTTGCCCTAAAATTGTCGCACAATTTCCCTGGCTGGGACTATGTCCAAGGCAAATCCATTCACCAGCACTGCATGACTTCCTCTTATGCCTCCAGGACAGGCAACCCCCTACCAGTGGTTTAAAGAAGCATTTGCATGGAAGACGCCTGCTGCTTTCTGTATTTCTGTGTACGCAAGTGCACATGCCCACGTACTCCAACCTAAACACTACCTTGAGCTTCTTTCAAGGTTTCTGACCTGAATTCTCAGCCTACAAACTAGCAGCAAAGGCTGTTAGACAGAAAGCAAGGTTCTAGCACTAAAAACTGCCACCACAGAGCCTAAAGAGTGGTTAGATCCCATAAACATAGTGCCTGCTACTTTTCTAAACACCATGGACATACACTTCACATGGAAAGGTTACTCCCACTCAATATACTATAAATCCTCCTTCCCCCATGTCGGCTTTCTAGTTACATGTTCTAATTGGAATCAATTTGGCACATCACCTGGGGAATGAAATGGCATCTTTAATCACCTACGGAGTATTTCACAGACCTTTTGAATATGTATCCATATACAGACATTTGCATTCTCCCAAGTATTCACTTTGCTTGCTGAAATATGAGCTTAAAACTTGAAAACAACGGGGTTAATGGACCAGCAGAACCTTCTCTCTTGCATGAAAACTGGGCAGCAATTCCGTAATTCCACAACGAATCATCTGCTAACAGACACACATGATAGTCCAGAAAATCCAGAGGCCTGAATTTGCTCTACAATACAAGGGGCTTTTTTGTGGACACATTCCAATCTCAGCGAGGCTCGTATCGCTCCCCTGAAGCCAACGCATACCAGTGTATCTGAAATTAGAATCCATTTTCTTAAGTTTTTAGGGTCATGTCACCTTAGATTTTTTTAATAAAGGCTGAGTAGTGCTTGCCTGAGAATAAATTCAGCCAGTCCTCAGAGGCTTTGTTGCATGTCAACTGGAGGAAGTGATTAAAAATTAATGCAAGCGAGGAGATAGAGAAACCTGAAAGGGTGTGCCCGTAAAATACACTTTCAATCTGTCTCGTCAGCAAAAGAGAAGAGAAATCAGATTCTTATAATACCAGACTCTTGGGAAGTGGCTGGGGCACGAACTCAGTGTTCTTTTACAGATTCACCTCGAACGGTTAAGAACAAGAAACTCCACATCACCACAAAGATGTTTCTCTCTTACTTTCCGGGTGGGGATGCTGGAAGGAGGGGGAGGGGAGCGTGGGGGTGTGGAGGTACAGCTGTGGGTGGCAATTACACTGCTGGGATGTGTAATCTCACTAATTCTATAACATATGGGAGTGAGCTGTCCTTGTACTATTCACTTCTGGCTGGTTTTATTTTATTATTATTATTATTGTTGTTGTTGTTGTTTAAGATACATCATTAAACAACCCTGAAAGAATACAGAATTTGTTTCTCAAGGCTTCTCTATGTTTGAGCTGCCAGGGCACAGAAAGTAGAATGCATGCCTAGCCAGAAAAGGAAAGACAAACTTAACAGCTTTTCAGAAGTTGAAGTCACGGGTAGTTTCATTGTTTTACACTACCTTCATGCACGAACCTGTGTTTAAGATACTGAGTTTGGCTGGTAATGAAGATCTGACGTACCAGCGAAAGAGCAGAACCTTCCATTGTCGATTAAAGGAATTTCCAGTTTGAGGACAGACATGTACTAATTTTCCCCAGAGTAAGCAACCCTGTTGGGAAGTTTCATGGCTATTTGGATTTTAGTAATTTAATTAGCAGATACTGTTTCTTCTTTGGTGTCCAGGAAACTGCAGGATTCAATCTTATACTCCTAAACAGACTGAACAGTTTATCTGGAAAAAAAAAAGTTTATTTCTTTTTTGATTTGGAAAAAAAATGAGGTAGGAGAAGGTATCCAGTTCATTGGATTAGCAGCAATATTCACAATTAAGCTTCATGAGACTTCACAGAAAGCTTGGGCTGCTATTCTTTCCCAGTCTCCTTACTTTCTCTAACCAACACTAAAAATCCCAGTCATTTCATTAACAAGTTCTGACTGCTTCTGTTCTCCCAGTGAAGGGTCTTAACCTGTGACCTTTGCCATTTTCAAGCCCTCTTGACTCCTCCATGCACCATCATCTACCCCTGGGACTTCCATTTTTTACTGCTCCCTCTCCATTACTGGTAGTATAATGAAAGATGGAAATGAGGCATAAAAAGGGATAATACTAAATGCACGGCCTTTATATTATGACAGAGCTTGTATGCTGTGACAAGAATATCTTGCTACCGATACCGTCACTGGCTGGAAGGCCTTTGAAGGAGGCTAGCATCGGACCCTCGAGTCAAGACCTTATTTCCTAGCAGAGCTACCTCCCAGCACTGCAGTTATTAAAATAAATAAGTAAGCAAATAAATACATTGATTCAGCGGTATCACCAGCAGGCCACCTCATAAAACCACTCGGGGACAAAATGTTAATGTCTCTAACAAACCTGCCATTGACCACTGTGAGAGTCTTACCAGCAAAAAAAAAGAAAAACACCCCAAACAACATTAAATGTCACTGGTGGAGGGGGGAGGAATCAATAGAGAAACGGTCCCCTCATCGTTTCTTCTCTTGAGCAGAGAGCACACACTACTTCTCTTAATTATTCCTGATGTTCATTCGACGTTGCATCATTTTGGAACACCGACAGTATCATTTTTAAAACTCTGGTTGCCATGGCAGCACAGAATGTGGCTCTTAAATGTACTCTGCTTGCACATTCCTCTGACGAGAGGCTGCTTTTCTTTTTTTTGGAAGGAAAAGGAAAAAAAAGCATCTCCACCGAGAAACATGATATAATGACAAAAAAAAAAAACCTAGAGAACAAGCATAGGAAGAAAATGGTGGCTTAAAAAACTATATGGGGGAGGATGGGGCATAAACTGGGCTGAAAAATATAGTCAAGAGGACACTTTTCTTTTAAAGGCAGAATCTAAGCAGTGCGTTTTGGATTGTCTCAGGAAGGTTGTAAATTCAGACAAACCAAGCCACTTCCTTAGTGACAGCATTTATAGCACTGTATTCAGCCATTGTTTCCCTTTGTAAGGTCTTACGCTGGCCTGATTACTCAAACCCAGAACTTTAAACCTTGAGCAACCTTTCAAAGACATGGTGGCAGGTGATAAGGGACAGGTTTCTACGCAACCAAGCAGACACTCCCTTACCTCAGCTGCTACCCCTTTCTGACCCTCAACTGTCTGCAAGAGCTCTTGAGGGCAAAGCAGGAAGTAGGCAGGGCAAAATAGCCACCGGGGCAGCACAGCTGCTTGTAAAGCAGACTTTAACCACATCCCCATGACACCGTAACTCTGAACGTCGGTTCCAGAGTGACACAGGAGTCTTCTCTGAAATATTTTATTTGTAGAGACCGGGAATAGTGAACCCTTGACATCGCCATCAAGTCTGGCACTAAAAAGAAGCTGGTACGAACAATAATGGTCTCTTAACAATCAATTTTCCATCTGACAATAAGAAGTTTTGCCATCACTGCCCTATGAACTTTAAAGGTACTGTGTAGTTTAGAGTCCTAAGGGTATTTTTTCTGGTCTTGTCTCCACTTCAAAGTCCGATCCTTTCATTAGGAATCTTCTAAGCAAGAGCCTTAGCTCAGATTAGCAGGGTGCTGAGCAGTCCCTATTTGAAAAGGAATGGCAGAATAGAGTATTTTTTGCACCTCATAGGACTGTGTCCTTCAACACTAGTAGTAGGGTTTGAAACTTAGTTTAAATAAGAATGCAGTCTTGTCAGTGATCCTCCAACCTTATTCATTAAAAACATGGGTTGCACCTCTTTCATGGGAACTGCTACGCTTCCTGCTTTCCATGAGCCCTAAAAGAAAAGCAGCTCGTGAGACTTGCTTTTTGAAGTACTTCTTCCCTTCTGGCTTTCACTAGCAGCAAGAGTGAAAATTTAAATTAAAATCAATTTCTCCAAATGTTCAGCGCAGTCTAGTTTTGGCACAAGCACTCAAGCCATTTTATCCTTCCCTAACAAGCAGCCTATCAAAAATGATAACCCTCTAAGTGCTTCACATAAGTCTATAAGCAGTATTATCTCCATTTTTGCAGATAGGTTAACAGAGGCAAGGATTCTGAGTCCATCACTCAGCAACAGACAGGAATAGAAACCAATTGTTCTGACCTTCACGCCCATGCCCAGTCCTTAAGATCACTATATACTCTGACCGTAAGTAAATAAATTACGTCCTAGGTCAGAAAATCAGCTGGAATGATGTAAAAAGGAAAGATATTGAGTAAAAGAGAATGACATAGCAACCTCCTGATTTTAATAAGGTCAAGAGATGTTGCTCCATGTCGAATGACCAAGTTTGTTCTGCCTGTAGTACTGGTTTAAAATTTTGAGAACAAATTATGATTTCGCATGCCTTCATTTCTGGGGGGCAGGAGTGAAGTTCCGCTAAAATCAGGTCCTAAAATCAAGATAAAGAGATCTAATTTTCAACAGCTGCTCGGCCATTACTGTCTTAAAAATCAAGACTCACAGGCTGTCTTAGGTAGTCTGCCCAAATTCACAAGCAACTTTTGGAAAAGAATGTAAATTCCTGGATTTAAAGTTTATGTAATTTCATTTTTCCTCGCAGATTCTCAGAGCTAGTAATTCCACATTACAAATACCCCTGGGTTCACTCTATGACCATTACAATCAAGCTGTAACTATCACCCAAGAAAAAGACTCATCCTACATCTGTGTTTCAATCATGAACCATTTTTTCCATGTTCTAGAATCTCCTCAAAGAGATTTTCCTCACATAAAATACTTAAGACTAGCAATTACTCTTATTCTTATGTTTAAAGAATCAAAGTTTTGTGTCTGGGAAAATAAGACTCACACAAACCTACTAACTCCCTACGTCACCCCTTGGTGAAGTTAGGAGGAGGTAACCATAACAATCATGAAAAGGTAAGGACGTTAACAAGCAAACTAAAAAATAGGCCTCTACTGATAACATATTGGCCTTGGAGCCATGTCCAAGTCGGATTTCTACCATTTTGAAAGAGAAATACTTCTGAATGAAAGCATAGCAGCAATTGATCTCTCTTGCCCCCTCTTTTTTGCTTGCA
>VZTV01106941.1:0-16222 GCA_013400875.1 Anhinga rufa | reverse complement strand
ACTAAGCCAAAACAAAGCCTAGATATTACAGGAATTGATGTGTGGGCTTTCACATAGGAGGCAGTCCTTTTTTCTGTTCTTGCAACAACCTCTCCTCATGATAATGTCTAGAGATATAAATCCTGCCTCCCAATATGTGGCTCCCACTGAAGTCACCAGCAGGTGTTTTCAGACAAAGGGTAGAATTTGCACATAGGGAAGGATCATTTGCAGTTTGCTTTTCAGAGCAGTTAAGCCTGATCTGTTGGAGATATGTATGTGAGTCATCTCACACTCACTCACTTTCCTCCCCTTGTGAACAGTGAGCAAACTTCAATCGAGTAGCCACATATCTGTTCTGCAGCATCTTTATGTNNGTCCTCTTCCACAAATACTTCACAGTCAACTTAGAGAGGGAGAAAATTTGCACCAAAATACTGAACAATTTTAGGCCTGATCTTGCAGAACAGAAGTGATGGACTTCCCTTACTGATCATGTACCCCAGAGTGTTTTTATTTACCAGTTTAATATCTTTGGGTGTAAATCAGCAATAACTCAGAGGAAGGCACTAGAGGATTTTTTGTCATTACTAGTGGTATGTGCCATATATCACATAAACCGCAAACTTCAAGGCGAAACTCTGTTCTCATCTAACATGGTATAAATCCAGAGAAACTCAGCTCAGCACACCCGAGTCTCTCCAGTACTAAATTTGGCCAGCTGTATTTGTGATTTAGCAGCCACAACGCAAATGCCACAGCGCTGAAAAGGCACTGAGGACAACGAGT
Source organism: Anhinga rufa (assembly GCA_013400875.1). Taxonomy (NCBI): domain Eukaryota; kingdom Metazoa; phylum Chordata; class Aves; order Suliformes; family Anhingidae; genus Anhinga; species Anhinga rufa. The sequence continues at coordinate 15,454 of VZTV01106941.1, read as the reverse complement.
GGCTCCGCAGTTAACCTTGAGGCTGGGCATCTGCGTCAGGCTCCTGGCTCTGTCACAGGCTCTGTTCTCTAATTCCCTTGATCCCAAATCAGCTCTGCCTCTTGGAAACACAGGTTATTGCTTTCTTCCCAACTTCTCTCATTTATCAACTCTTCATTACAGGGACAGCCCCTTAGTAGGTGTTTAAAAAAATCTCTGACTAGGTTGAAAAATGTACTGTGTTAAACATGCTTTTATATAATAAATGCAAGTTAATCCCTGCATGGCATAACTGTGGTGTTAAAAAATGTCAGTCTCCTTGCTTTGCTCGGCATTAATCAGCCTACTTTACAGGGGTTTTAAGCAAGAGGACTTCTAGGAGGTAAGTGTTATTGGCTATGTGACCTTGCAATAAAACTTCCCTTTGGAACTTCGGAATGCTTCCCCAGGCAATCAAAATAATTTCAATAGCTCTGTGTGTCCCCCTCCCCCTCAAATTCATATGAAAACAATTAGGTTCTGAGAAAGATCTACACAGCTGAGCTTACAGTCCAAAGCAATGAGGAAATAGCTCCTCCAGCTGCTGTGAATTTTACGTAAAACTATCAGTAAGCACAGTCCCAAATACAGCTTTTTCCCCTTAAAGATAGTTTCTCCAAGTTCAGCTTTGGGGCCGAGCATTTGGTATAATTTCTTTAATCTGCCTTGATTAAATGATTCTTAATAAAAAATCTAGGTTTCTGAATACTCTGGATTTCATAGCTAATCATAATGGATAATAACTGGAGTTACAGACAATAACTGCAGCACAGGAAGATGATTAAGATGCCTGTCCCAAATGAAGCATTATTTTAATGTTTGGAAGGGTGGTTATCTGTTTTTCTTTGGGACCACATAAGAATTTGCAAAATGAAGAACTGAACACAGATAAAATAAGCTAACTCGGGTGGTTTATCATTGGGAATCATGGGCTAGCACAAATATTACAAGAGACAAAGGCAGTCACTGGGCTAGCCAGGAATGCTATACTGTGAAACAAGTATGTTCAAGCAAGGAGCTGCTTCTGCTGCTGCTCCCTGGCCTCACCCCCTCGTCTCCATCTCACCTGTGTTGATGTGCCTTCAAGGAGCCCCCTCTATCTCAGTAGTCTTTACCAAAGAGGAACAAATTGCCTCTCTTGCAATAGCCCAAGCCTAGAGTAACTCCTTGTAATCTCAATTACTAGATTTAATATACTTTCTCTGAGGCTGGAAGCAAACCTGGCAAAGGGACACAGGGGAGCAGATGGCATCATAACTAAGTTTCATCCACCACCCTCTTAAACAAGGCCAAGTCGTCACTGACAAATTCTCAGTGCTCACTCTCCTGCAGTGGATTTATTTTCAAGAAGAGATGTAGGGAACACTTATCATCTTGAGAAGGGAATTTGGGGCATTCCAAGAGAACCGAGCTGCCCCAAGGCGTGGTGGAATTCTGCCTGGGCAGCTCTTGTCCTCGGAAGGAGCCGTGTGGACATCTCAGGGCTGCTTATGTAATTTGTTAAGCAAACTTGGCTGCATACCAGAGCTGGTCAGGACATTTTCCACAAAGTGAGATTTCAAAACTGAAGAGTTCGTGTCAAGACATCAGGTTTTGAGAAAGTTTTTTTGCAAGAGAGTCATGTAATTTACATCCTGGTGGTTAGGACAGTGGCCAGGAGATGAAAGAGCCAGGTGAAACTCCTTTCCCTGCACATTTGAGAAAGAGCTGCAATGAAATCTTTTGACCAGGAAGACGGATGGGGTTTAAGAGACTCTCGCACTCCAGGCACGCAGTGCTTTAAAGATAGGGAACAAAAAACCAGTCTGAAACCTTGAAAATTACTGCAAAACAGAGTAGTCATCTTCTAAGTCAGTTCTCCTGCATATGCAGCAGGCCTGAGTAAAGTGGTTTCATGCAGGGAACAGTAATTGAAAACAGTCACTGAAGTGGTAAACAAAAACAGAACACTAAATATTAATGTGCAGTAAGTGACCATGTAGGTTTTCCTTCAGTATTAAGGACTTAAACCCCACAGTGTATTTGCAATAACCAATTCTTGTTTTTAAAACATTTTGTTCCAGATAGCTCAAAACTCTGCTCCCTCCTGGCAATGAGAACAATAGTTTTCTACTGGAAGCTAAGGATAACTTGTTCTAGGGTGAAAAATTCTGCAAAGTTCAACCAAGTGGCTCACAGACAAATGGGGTTTGTAGCAAGAATAGTGGGTCAGAACATTGATTTTTACTTCTTGTCTGAAAAAGAGCTCCTCCAACAACACAGAGCCCCATAGCAACATGCTCAGGCATTGACTCTGCACTGAGTCAGAGGGAAGAATGCCATTTAATGACTCACCAGCACCACTTATGCTGTATTGTATAGTGCTAAATAATCTAATCTGTCTATCTACTCAAGAGCCTTTAAAGAGTGCTAGTATGCAATGTAAAGAGTTTTCATTGGCATACATGAAAGGCATTAAGAACTGGATCGCACTCAATGGAAAGTTGCCATCATTTCCACTGGGAGTTGGACCAGAGCTTACACATGCAATGCATAGTGTTTGGGGAAGCTCTTGGGGAAAAAAAAAAAAAAAGGAGGAGGCTCTTAAAATCAAAAGGCAATAGCTATCAAAGGCAGTGGTTTCTGGACACAGTTCTGTTCTGAGGTATTCTGCATTATCTGTGCATGCAGATCTCCCTTTGATGTCGATGAGAAACCTGCTCATCAGGGGAGCACCACACTGAGAGCAAAATCTCCTTTTACAGAGGGAGAGGACAGTTCCTCCTGCAGCTACCCAGACAGTTGCTGAGTTTCCTGGCACTTTCCGGTAGGTGGCACTGCTAAATTTTTTAACAAAAGTGAATTTTGTGAACTCAGTCAGAGTTCTCAATTATTTAGTAGTCTTATCTGAATGGAAAAGCTAAACCATGCAAGTCATTTCCCTGTCACAGCAGCATGCCTCACACAGACACAGGGGAGTCTGTGCCTGATCCTGCGTCCAGTGAAAGTATAAGGGAAAAAGAAATGTAAGGTCAAGACTTATATTCATGTCATCAGCCGAATATTTTCCTGCTAGGAATTCAGTCCAGATGGAGAATTCTGGATCTGATTTCCTCTCAGGATTACAATTTTAGGATCTCTGCCTTCTTGGTTACATAGTCATATGTGGATGTGTCGTTCCTTGCCTCCAATATAAAACATGTGCTCCTCTTTCAGTTCATGGCCTGGATTAAATAGCCATTCTGCCTAATTATGGCTTCTGCTAGCAACCTCCGTGCCTCACAAACAGTGCTGTGAGAGTACCACAGGTGCCAAGATGTTCCTTTTCCAGCCCTACTGACAAATCCCAGTATTTGCAGCAAACCAGAACAGTCGATCGTGGGTGGAAAAATCAAAGTGGCAGTGAACAAAAAAGGCCATCTGGAGGGCAGAGGATAAACCCCTCTGGGGACCGTTCACCCTGCATCTGCCCTGGGCAACCCATCTCAAACCCCTGCACAACTGGACCACAGCGCATCTGCACACAGATTACAGTTAATAAGGATATTAATAGCCCTTCAAAATATCTCACCATGCAAGAGCCAAACCCAAGTTGACAGTGGGCTGTTTAGCAATGGGCTGACACTAAAAGGACAGTCCCATGCAAATCCAAACCTGTATTAAAATGTCAGCAGTATATGCTGGTTTGCCTGCTAACCCTATCTACCTAATATCTAATACGTAACCTGTCACGTGAAGGTCAATACTTTTCTATTTTCAACTAGTGCAGGTAAATACATAAGCTTTCACAGTCCTCAAAATGTCTTTGCTTCAAGAGTATCATGTGGCAGGAAGTCACACGGGTCAGACATTATGTTACTCAAACATCCTTCTCTTGCACCAATTATGGACCTATAACCCTCAGTTTCAAGGGTTCCTTTTGTAATCAGATATAAAGAACAATAACTAGCAGGGACACATAAGTTTTTGGAACATCCTACACAGAAAACTTTGTTCCTGTCCAGGCTATCAGTCCAGAGAAGCTTCAGCTTTCCCCCAGGATATGCTGCTTTCCTTACTATGGGAAAGGAAGTCAGGCAGGACTCTGAGCATCCCATAATTAAAGCTTCTCTGGTGGCCATATTCAAAGAAACATGGATATAATCATAAGCCAGAGAGAAGCTTGTATCATGGCTGCCCTCTTTGTTTGTACCTATTTTGTTAATGGAGGATCTCTCAAGCCATCTCCTTCTGCCAGCACTGAAAGGAGAAAGCAAAAAAAAATCCCTCTTCCCCTATCACAACTGCACTCATTTGACAGGCACTCAACCCAAGGACGCTGCTTGCCTTCCAAGGTGAAACCTCTCAAAAAATTGATGCTGATGTATCTTATAAACTCCCAGTTTTTACTATCATCGTGGGATTCAAGTATCTGGAGAAGAGATTTGACTTATGAGAGATGGCAGCATTAGCAGCTCAAAAGTTCATTCATCCTCAAGAGCATATATATCAGCTGAAATGAGTTTCAAAGGATCATTCACTTGAGCTGATTTACAGGTACACCAGCAGACACAGAGACACTTCTTTCAATGACATAATTTTAATAGGACAGGAGCATTCTTGCTACTGCAGCCAAGATCAGGATATTTTTATTTTGTTTGTCACAAAGCTTTGCTTTGCATGCTTTTAGCCTCAGGAACAGTTCCCTGACTGTATTGCCAAGAGCACATCATTTCTGCAAGAAGCAACACTGGGAGAATGATGTGCTTCACTGGAGTTCATAAATGCTTTTGCAGCCATCCCACAGAGGACCTAAGCCAAACTGTCCCGTGAAGGTGTGCCGAGCAGCCACTGGAGCCTGACACTGCCCCACTGTGTCCCTAGGCAGGAGGCAGCTGTCTTGGGCTGCCCATGTCTGCAAGCACCGGGGCAGACTAGCAGACTGGTTCAGCTCCATCTCCAAGAAGACAAAGGTGCCTGCAAGGCTGCATGCACTGCCATCACAGGGGACACTTTGGAAGAGGATCTGGAGAAGGTGCAAAAATGCTTTATTTGGTGTAACATTTTTTTTCTGCAGCCCCAGGGATCATGAACCACAAGCAGACTGGGGAAGTGCTGCCCAGGTGGCCAACGGTGCGGTGCAATCAGGTCACCAGCAAATCTCACTCCTAAAGCAGCAGTGTGAGCAATGCCTATGCAGAGCAAGGCTGACGGTGACGTGATGGGAGAGAGTTCGTTGAGGGAAAGGGTAAATTGCATAATATTTCCCACCCCCTCAGCAAAGCCGGCACTTGATGGGGAAAAATGAGGTGGCATGGTTTTGTTTTTCTTATGTGACGTTTTTTCCCTCCGTTAGAAAGGGGAACTTTTCAGCCCCGGTATTTTCGCTTCCAAACTGAGTCTGTGGAACAAACTTTCAGCTGCTGACTCAGACAAATGCCTAGTGCTTTCAGTGGGAGTTTTGCCCAACCTATGACTGCAGGATTTGGTCACTGCTCCATACAAAGTCATTTTAACTCACAAGATACCTTCTCCCATGTCCATGGAAGAGGTTGCCAAAGCCCGTGTTATTCTGATGCTTCCTCAGAACTCTTCCTTTAAGTCTATCCAATTTTCTCTCTATCCCAAGAGTGGAGGGAGGAATATAAGAGAGAACTGTGAATGTCTAAGCTAATTCCTCATTTAAATTTCTCAGACTTGGAGGAGAAGGGGGCTTAAGTCTAGGAAATTCTAAGCATCCCTAGGTAGGGACCATTTTTGAGGGCTTCTTCTGTAACATTAAGCATTTTGCTGAAATTTAACTAATAGTAACTATGGATCAAATCACTGAAGGATCCCATACCCCAATGCCACGTTAAACTCATGTTAAGCAAAATGCATTCATGCCATAAATATTCTAATAGCAGACAGACATATAGTCAAACTCACTTCCAGATGCACTGGGCTCAGCCTGACCTAGCTGATCACAGAAATGCTTAACCCTGGAGCAGGGCGGGTTTGGGGGGTGAAGATGAAAGAATTATTTTTACTCTGGTTTGCCTCAGAGGTTTCAGTGCTAGGGTTGTTGTACAGCAAGACATAATCGGGTACTTGGATGGCAGACAGCCACAGCCCTCATCAGCAGCACTGAGGTGAAAATTATCGTGCTATAATTCAAGCCCTGTCATGCCTCATTGCTTAATTATACAGTTCTGATTACAACGGAATCATTTTTCTATAGTATGTCCCAAGCTGACATCACTTTGATTAACAACTCATTTATCTGATTACATAGTAACTCAATAACATTTTGAATTGGAAGGAAACCAGGAAGCCCTTTCATGCCCATTCAGCTTCCTAGCCAGCGTGCATATAAGTACCCTGTAATTTCATCTTCTTTATTTATAGCATGAACAATGCTTTAATGACCTGGAGAATGGAACAAGCAGTAAGGTACAGAGATTTGAAGATAATAAAAAACCTAAGAGCCGTGAGAGAAAGAGATAGACCCTACAGGGACCTGTAGCAGTCCTGCAGCTGGTGCCATCTTCAAGCTTATGTTCCTAATCATTTATTACAGAAGGATTCAGAGGCCCGAGCTATGTCGTAGCCCCATTATGTTCAGCTCCGAGCAGGCCTCTAATTGAGGAGAGTCTGTTTCAAAGAACTCACAGTCTTAGGCTTTGATTCAGCAAAGAACTGAGGCATTAAGTCTCTGACTTTAGGCTTCATTATCATACCTCCTCTTGCAACACCGACTCTTTCTTTTATGACTCCCAATGTTTCCCATAATATGGTGTAGTTCACATCTTCAAAGTGCTATAAAATACAAGTAAATTAAGCTTTAAAACTACCCCAGTGAGATCAGCAGACAGTTGTTTCAGAGGCAGAAACTGAGTCATAGAAATATGAAGTAACTTACCCAAGGCCCCATGATAAATCATTGATAGCAAGTCAAACAGAGAAATACTAGCTCCTAAACCTCTGTTAGCCCACCACACCTTGCTGTTAATTCTTGATTCATCAATTTGTTTCAGCTAACTTTCTACACATGCCATTGGAACAGGAAAAGAAGACCACTGTTAATGACCATATGGCCCTACCCATGATGGGATCCAGGGGAGAGAACTATGAGACATAGCAACTGCATTTCAGCAGAAAGGCTGCCCATCAGAAAGGGCTGATTAAGTGAGATCACTATTGCAGAAAAGTGCACTCATTCCATCAAATTCCCTAGTGGGAGTCAAGATGGCATAGCCATTGCTTGGTTCGTTTCTGCTACCCAACTTGAGCGGCACTCCAGGGCACAGGTATGCCCACAGTAGTGGCTGGCATCTACCTGCAACCCTGCAGGCTTTCCACTGGCCCATCCCTCCAGCAACTCCCTACCAAAGCCAAGGCATTGGCAGCAGGACTGTTTAAAAAATTAGAAATCACGTATTCCAAAACTGGTTTCTAAATAAGATCTATGACAAATTTTTTAATGTGGCAAAGCCGACTTTTCATTCCAGTTTGTTTAGAACAGTTTTGATAACAAAATCATGCTTTTCTACATTCCTCTCAACAGTTTTAGCTGATTAAAATAGCACTCCAGCTTGTAACATCCTCAGGAAAGGGATATGTCTGCTGCACGTGTAAGGTGATGTTAACAGCTGCCTCGTATATTGTTCATTGTCAGCTCATGATTATTACTTCTCTGACCCCTTAAATAACAGCTCTATTGAATTTCCAATGCATTTCCAAAGCCAGCACGTGGTGTACACATTCTTGTCTACTCTGCATATAAATGGGGTGGAGGTATTTCATTAGTTAATATCTGCCGGTTGCTCTGAGTTTCCAGGATATAGCTATATTCACTAAACCTCCAGTCAAGCCCCTCATCACATCACATGCTGCACAAATGCAGATGAAATAAGCCATTTGCTGCCAAAGTTCACAACCTGTGTGACAGATCCAATGCAGCAGGTGTGGTTATCCTGTCAAAAATTATCTTGGGAGTTCTCCAGTTGTTTCCCAGTCCAACGTCTGTTTATTGACCTCCCTGCAGTTAATCTGTGAATACTTTCCATTTCTCTTCTTGAGTGCACGGGCATGGCATGCAGCCTTCTGCAAGAGAAAGATAATGTTCATCACGTGGATACTCGGCTTGTCTGGAAATGTTTTCCTAAATGCCAGTAGAAATTAAATGCTATGTGTACATCTGTGGCAGACTGCAGCTGAACTGAACGCAAAATGGCAGCTGCATGAAGCCTACAGCAACCTCTAATAAATTTAGAGGGGCAGCAGAAGGAAAATCATCAGCATTTTACCATCAGCATTTTGAGAGTGCATGATGAAACACAAAAACCAGGACTTGATTAACTTTATTAACAAGCGGCAGGAAGAATCCACAAGAACAATTTCTAACCTGCTTCAAAGACACCAGGAACAGATCCCTGCCATACAGCCCATTGCAGTAACAGTAACTTAGCCATCTCTACCACACAAAGCCATCTGGCTTTGGTTTTTATCCACAGCCCAGCATTCATTATTTGAAAGGCTGGCAAATGTCTCAGGCCAAGACTGATCCAGCTTTGAGCAACTCTGGACAGATTGGGAGCATGGAGTGACCACTATCATTACAGATTTCTGGGTCCACAGGTCATGGGACAAATCCAAACCAGTCACTCATGAACATGCCCTCCCTCCCCAAATTCAAGCAAATCTGCAGTATCCTAAAGGGCTGAAGCCACTGCATTTGCTCTAGACATGCTCTGCTTTCTAATGGGGAATAAAATACAAATTGCGGCGAAAACATGATTGTAAAAACTGATTGCAGGACCCGTCCTGCTTCACTTCTAGCCCAAGGCGTCGATGCTAGGGGAAGACAGCTATAAACAAACTGCACATAATTATTCCATTATTACAGTGCATGCCTACTGCGTGGGTGGGAATTCTTCTCTTCTATCTCTAGCATGTTTCCCTGCATAGCTTCCTCCACCCCCCATCATCTGTTCAATTAAGTAACACAACCAAAGGACATTACCTCAATGTATTAACAGGGGATACCGAAGCAATAGCAGACAATGTTTGAGGAACTTTTAGACAGGTGTGTATTCGTCTGATTAAAAATAATAATAACAACACTCCCACAACCTCCGGGTTCTTTACTGCTTTTCTTTGCCTTTCCAGCTTTACCAGGTGTAACTTATTTGCATTTTATTATTATTTTTTTTAAAAGTAATAATTAGGGAGGGTGTGAACATAGAAGCACACTGCATCTGGCTACAACCTTTGCCAAACTTCGAGTCTTCCTTGCATTCCAGGGTTAGGATCAGGCAATTAAGGACTCTTGTAATGTGGTGCTGTGGAAATATGTATTTCTCAACCAGGGCCTGATTCTTCTTTACTCACCCATATGGACATAAATCAGGAGTAACTGCATCAAATCACCTGAATGCTACAGAGTTAGAATTGCAAGAGCAGAAGATTTCTTGCTTTCTTTTTCCAAAAAAAAAAAAAGGAACTAGAATGAGAGCTTTCTTGCGGACAGTTTGTATTTGCATAGTTATTCCCACAAGTATAGAGTTTTGTTTCTGTGGTTAAGGAAAAGGTGTATTAATTGGACAAGAAGCTATGTATGAAATGGTGACCAGCAATGTCCCTAGAATATCCTAGTGCTTCTGTCAGCTGAAGGGCTTGGGTAACCAAACACAAGTTTGATAGGTCTTACTTCTTCAGTTCAAAAATCACAGAATCACAGAATGGTAGGGGTTGGAAGGGACCTCCTGAGATCATCTCATCCAACGCCCCTGCGTGAAGCAGGCACACCCAGAGCAGGGGGCACAGGACCGCGTCCAGGCAGGTCTTGAATGTCTCCAGGGAAGGAGACTCCACAGCCTCTCTGGGCAGCCTGTGCCACTGCTCTGGCACCCTCACACGAAAGGAGTTTTTCCTCATATTTAAGTGGAACTTCCTGTGTTCCAACTTGTGCCCATTGCCCCTTGTCCTGTCATCGGGCACCTCTGAAAATAGCCTGGCCCCATCCTGTTGACCTTTCAGATACTTATAAGTATTGATGAGATCCCCCCTCAGTCTTCTCTTCTCGAGGCTGAACAAACCCAGGTCTCTCAGCCTTTCCTCATCAGGGAGATGCTCCAGTCCCCTGATCATCCTTGTAGCTCTCCGCTGGACTTGCTCAAGCAGTTCCTGTCCTTGAACTGGGGGGCCCAGAACTGGACACAGTACTCCAAATGCAGCCTCACCAGGGCAGAGCAGAGGGGCAGGATGACCTCCCTTGATCTGCTGGCCACACTCCTTTTCATGCACCTGAGGATACCATTGGCCTTCTTGGCCACGAGGGCACATCGATGGCTCAGGGTCAGCTTTCCAGCAGGTCAACCCCCAACCTGTACTGGTGCCTGGGGTTGTTCCTCCCACAAGGTGCAGGACCCTGCACTTGCTCTTGCTGAATTTGAAAATGGGCTGGACTAACTCTTTAAGGGGAAAATATTTCCAACACCTCCATGACCCCAGCCTCAGAAGGCCAGGCTACAGCCTGTTGCAGTTTTGTCCCTCAAAAGTACCACTATTGGATGCTGTAAATCTTAATTAGTGAATAGACCAAAATGATCAGCAGTCTTACTGTATGTTTTGTTGCAGAAGTTGTGCTTTTCTTCCTCCAGTTGTGCTTTTCTTCCTCCATTTTGACTAACATCACACCTAGTAGGACAGGTACTTCACTGTACAGGGACAGCCTACACTATGTGTACAACCTCTGGTGTATTGCAACAGTTTGAAATTTCTTCTATATGTTTTGATGCATAAGAGTCCAGTTTCCAAACTCTTGAATTTACACTCAGCTTTTCACCCTACTAGAGGACCATAAACTAATGGTATTCTACAATAGCAGGGACATGAGGCAACACCTTGGCTGGAACATCACTTTTCAGAACTGTTCACCTGTAGGGTAGGTGGATCATTAACTTCATCAGAGATAGCATTCCTCTACCAGCTCCCTTCCTATTGCACCCTACATTTTATTAATACCTCCTTATGGAGTAAAAGTTCATTTCTTCATCTCCAGCTCACTCCACATGGACTGTCCAGCCTTCTATTGTCCTGGACCAGATGCTACCATTTACAGCTGTATGCCACAGAGGTAGGATATTGTGCTGTCACAAGTAAATGATGGTCCATCCTTTATGCACTACTATAAAGGACTGTGCAAGGCAGAGGGCAATGGAAAGACAATTGCCTGTTTCCTTGAAGGACAACAGCATACAGTCTATTTCTATACACACAAGGCAGCTTTCTTGCCCAAAAAGGAAGAAAAGAGTGTTCATGCATTTTCATGATTCCTCAAAATCTTTGCAGTCAGAATTTTTTGCCCATAAACATACATTACACTTCTGAGATAAACAAAAAGTTCAGGGTACTTCTCATTTATCCAGTCCAGAATACTTCTGTTTTGTGAAAAGAAATAGATCTCAGTACAGAGGAGACAGTTGTCCTGCCACGTGCAGAACTACTTTTCTCCATTAAAAGAGCATCATCTTACAATTAGCCAGTCAGGCTTTGAAATACAGTCTTAGCCTTTAGCTAATGTTGTAGAAAAAAAAAAAAAATGCAGCCTTTTAAACTTTAGTGAAGGGAGTTATTTATGTTCAGATTAGGACATTAACATTTTGTCCTTCGAAGTTTGCTAGGACCAAGCGAGACTTGTACTTATTATTTGCAAGGTGAACTAAAATAGTGGCAAGACTGGACAGGGAGGGTGTGACTCAAAAAAGGCCTTCTTTGAGCAGGGCTTCAGAAGGCATCTTACTATCACTAAGATCTTCAAAAACCCTGCTCAGCTGACATCTAGAGCTACAGGCAACCAAGTTCATGCGAGAAGCAACCTCTTGCTTCTGACACTGTCAAGCTTTTCGATAGCATCTTAACTAATGCCCAAATCCTGTCTGGGCAGGATTGAACCTAGATATTCTCCCACTTGTCTCCAAGGTCCCAAACCAATAGACATATTCTAGGTATACTCTATATGTGGGCACAGCTTCATGGCCAGGCCTCATACAGAAGACCACTGGTGAGAAGGTGATTTTACGTTTATCACCACCCTATTTTAAGCCGTACCTAGGTGATTTCCCTTAGAACAAGGGATAGCTACATTTATTCCCTTTTCCAACAACTCAGGAGGTGAAAGAACTAGAAAACAGGTGTCCTGTCTCCCAAATGACAGACCTAGCTCTGAATATCTTGGTACCAGTGAGAAGACATGTCCCTCTCCTCAATGGGATTGTGCTGGCAAGTTCTAATAACAGAAGAGGTCTTCATCACGTGCAGTCTATATTGGGACTGCCCTGGAGTAAGGTACCCCATTTAAGGGGCCTAACTGTTGGGTTTTGCTACCAGGCAAATGAGAACTAAACCCTGTGTTAGAGGTTTAACGCTCCCCCAGCTTTGCATGGGAAGGAAGTCTGAGTGCCTACCCAAGGGCTGGGGATGCCACAAGACAGCAGGGTGCCTGAAAGTTAGGCAATACAATGTCTATGATCACATAAGGAGTTAGCCCAAAGGGCCTCAGAGGTATTTCACAGAGAAATGAAACAGAGTCTCTGACCATTGCAACACTTGCCTTCAGAAACTGCAAAGTCAGCTGATTTTGTGAGACACTTGCTGGCGAACACAACACAAGTATTGGCATCTTGTGCTTTCTACTTACATGTGCTTTGAAATTGTAACATCCTCAACACTAGGTTGAAAATGTTGTAAACGCTTTATTTTTCCCTTTTACCGCTACTGTTAATGAAACTGCTTTGCTACTTAGAGAAAAACCTCTCTCAAGAACCTCTGTTGGTAAAGACAGTGAAGCAGGTAAGTGCTCTTTTCTCCATTTGACAGCCTCTTTCAAACTCCTATTTCCAGCCCACCAGCTGACAGAGGAAGCTGAGAGTAGCCTGATCTGGTACGCTAGGACTTGATTCTGGTCCTGGCTCTGACACCAACTGCCTTACCTTCATCTCCATGGGAATCCATTTCCCTCCCCCAGCTCTGTCATCCCTTGCTCTTGTTAGATTGAATTTATCTAGAGAATGACTGCTTCTCATTATCATGAACTCTTTTACTTAGCTCAGAAGAAGCCTGATATAAACTGGAGAGTTTTAATGCTTAAATGATGCAACTGCCCACCTACGGGAATTTAAAGAAGCCAACTACTAATGATACATTAAAACATGATCCTCAGGCTGGAACTTCTTTCAGCTTTGGAGCAATATCAAGAGACTGGAAACCTTTCCTACCATTTTGTTTGTATGTCTTGATTTTCCAGTTCTGGTATGAAGGCAGCCAGCAGTAGATGGATTTCAAGAAGGAGACCTGTATACTGCCAAGACAGATGATTTTGTGAAGCGCCTATCATTCCATTTACATGAGATGCCCAAAAATGTAAAGAAGATAATAAGCATCTTTTAACACTCAGCAGCCTGCAGGAGAGGCTTTCTGGGTGCATGGGAAGTCTGCACTCTCTCAACCTTGAATACACTTTCTGTTAGAAGCAAATTGCACAAGCTCAGATTTCCTCAGAAAACAGCAGTTTGTTACTGTGGGCTGCAATAAGTTACTACAGCTTTGAGAAATATTCCAGATAAGCAAAATCCTCAGAATGCAATACAGCATCTTTGCTTTCAGCAAATGTGGCAGTACTGACCCTGCTACATCTGTGAGTCAGGTTTGCATGACAGGCAGCTAGTCCCCGAGGGTGGGATTCCTTCACCTTCACTTCACTCTCCAAAAGGTCTTCTCTAATCACCTTAGGCTCACTATATGGGGAGTCAGAAGCAATTTCACCCCAATTTCTTCTTCCCATTGACTTAATACAAAAGATTCAATGTTGACTCGGTCAGACTTAGATGTCTTCCCTGTGACACATGTTCATGTACCCTCTGTCACACACCAAATGATGGCTTAGTCACACATCCTTGAGACTAAACCCTGAAGCTGGAATAAAGGCCATCGCAATACTTTTCCCATTCTGGTGCTTGTGTTCATACTGCTCAACTCAAGCGCTTTCACACAGGGTCATCAGTATAAATAAACTGAGGTGCAGATCATCCCACCTGCCTTCGTACTCAGTGTGGCTGATGCTTTAAAGAGTTAAATTCAAATGAGAGATTCAGATTAGTAATGGACAAAGGTTTTAAATTATAACAATAATCTTAAAGTGTCCCCACAAAAAAAACACAGTTCCCTTATTTGACTCCTTCTCCAGTAGCTGTACTGCAATGTGATGAGCACAGCTGGAGAAAAAGAATCAAATTTTAGGCAGAACCTAGATTTTCATGACCCATAAGCACTGCAGTGACAAGGCAGATAACCGCAAGGTGAATCTAAAGATTCAGCTTTGTTTTTCAACACTGATGGAGGTCTTTCTATTACAAGATCTGTCTGCTGTAACACATTTTGCTAAAGAAATATCATCATCTTCTTTTACTGGTAAGTTCTGATTTTTTAAGCACACAGCAGAAGATTGGAAACATGCTGTGAATTCAAGCATTCAAAAATATATCCCAATATACATCTGCTTGTGAGCAGTGTTTGTACTGAAAAAAAATTTGGGCTGGCATCTAAATCCAGGTACATATTAAAATCTTTGTTATGTCAGATTTCTGAGCCATGTGCCAGATATGCTACATGAGGTAACAAAATTCATCAATTTTGCAGACACTAATTTTGCAGCCAGGTGGAAAGAAGTCTCACAATCCTGTAGGATTTTTTCCTCTGGTCAGCACAGTGGACTCTCCTTCCAGTTCTATGGCAAGGGTTCTGATCCAAGTAGAAGATCTGTTAGAAAATTGAGGGGACCCCAAATATTAATAACATGAAAGTAATTTTGGAACTATAATATGAGACACATAGGAGCAACACTTAGAAACCATAGTAGTCAGATCAACAAATAAGGTTGCTGCTCAGTTGAACACAGGCATGCAAACAAACAGAAAAGGACTTGCGTTTTTGAAGGATTAATTAAGTGGCATGATTTACCTACGAATGGTAAAAAATAAGCATGTAATTTACCAAGCCCCTGTCCTTCCCCAAAAAAAGTAACCTGCTCATCAAATATTGACTGAAGAAATCTTCCCTGTGGTCTTCTACTCTAACTGAAGTTTCTAGTCCAATTTCATCTGTTTCTCACAACCATTTCTCAGTATGCTTTCTTCTGGTTTTAATTAAGGCAAAGTCCAAAGACTGCCAGTCTGTTTCATTGACTTGCTTTTTGTAGGCTTTACTGTAGGGATAAGACACGGAAAGTATGCCTCCTGGCATAGAAGCCACGGGAAGTAAAAAGGTAGGAAGAGTTTACATGAAGGACTTAGCCTGAAAAGTAAAAAAAAGTTTCCTGTTAATAGAAAAAAAACATGGTAAAGCTGAGCATTGCCTGTATGCAATGGCGTCATGGTTTAACCCCAGCTGGCAAGCCCCACACTGCTGCTCACTCACCCCCTCCCCGGTGGGATGGGGG
>VZTV01106932.1:0-11777 GCA_013400875.1 Anhinga rufa | reverse complement strand
AGAAAGTGTATGTAGCAGCAATATAAATGAAGTTTTCATAGTAAAGCTGCTTGCTATCTTGGAAGTCATTCATGCTACAGACAATTTCTGAGGAGCCTGCCCCTTTAACTGTCAGCATTACGAAAGGTGGTAGAATAGGTTCATCCCATGCATAATCCAGAGAGGTCATGGGCTTCACTTCAGTGTATAGTCTTGGCTCGACAACACCGTGCTGATTAAAAACAATTGGGACCTGTAACAGTTACGAAAGAGGATTTAGTTTCACACAGAAGTTGTTAATCAGACAGATTTTTTGCTATCATTTTTCAGGAATTGATCCCTGAAACATGTTCAGGTCACTTCCCCACCCCCCAGTAGTTTCATATGCATTTTCTTCCATTTGAGTCTCAATTAAAGATGGTCTCAAAGGGATGAGAAATGTCATCTTTGCTTTTATATGTCATCCGTGGTTCAGAATGTCTTTAGTCCCATGGTAGTATCTCAAACCCTCCTAATCAAAATTAGGAGGCTTGCTCAGTTTTATTTAACAGTTCAGTACCAAAATCCAGAATAAGAACCAATGAACACTAAGAGCTCTGTCTCCTGCTCTCGCCACAAGGCAGTCAGTAAGTTACTGTAAAATAGGCAAAGTAAATTCTCTGATTTTTAAAATCATTGACATGGAAGCCCAAAGACAGAGAGAAAGGAAGTGGCAGCAGTAGCCCAAATTATTTTTACAGGATATTCAAGTGCTGAAAATAACACAGAACAGATTACAAACTATCACCCTAGCACAATTTTCTCATCAGTAATAATGCTCGTCCTTGTAAGACTTTTAATGCATTCATGAAAGCCACAATGTTAACACTATTATTTGAACAAGATCAAGTAGTTGAGTACTACCAATTTTTACTAAAACTTGAGAAAATTACAATTATTATATACAAATACCTCTTGCTACACACACTTTCATTTTATTTGATTACACAAGCTAGTCATCTCCCTCTGTTTCTAACAAATATAAAAGAACTCCTACTTTTTTTACTAAAAATTAAAAGGAAAAAAATTTGATTTTTTTGTTCTTTTACCTCGGAGAAATTGTCTATGCGGAAAGGTGGCGGTAACTGATCTGTGTCACTGAATGCAATGCGGTATGTGGCTCCTTGAAGAGTAATTTCTACTCTTAAGAAGTAACATTTTCCCAGGGTGTCCCTGAACAAGAAAAAACAAGTGCAAGAGAGGTAGGCTTCTGATCTGTGTTACCTACAGTCATGACTGATAAACAGCTGCTTCTATCAAAAAATGGAAGTATGCAACAGAAGATTTATATATAATAACTACCTCATATTAATATGGAATGAGTTATTTTTGTTGACCTCAAAGCCCCCAGACCAAATGCAGTTTGGGACATCCATTAGTCTCACACATAATAGTTGATCATAATCATTACGTGGCCAGTGGAACACGACGCTGGAACCAGGAAGCGTGGAGATATAGCCATCAGGGTTGGATGTTCCCTATAATAGAAACTGGTAAATACACATCCTACAGGTCTTAAAAAATACAGTATTAATCTATACACCTCTCACATACGAACACAGCAATTATTCTGTTACGTGGATGCTGGTATTAGAAAAATGAGAAAGATCCTCATAACCAGCCAACAATACTTTCAAGTATTCTGTTTGTGTTCTTTTTGCATAGGAGACGCTGTGACTAACTACACGTATTGTAATAACAAGTAGCAAAAAGGAAGCATCTTACCCGACCTCTGGCAAATTCCCGCTGAACAAAAGCAAGCTTGTAGCTTGATTTATTATCCAATAGGTAACGGGGTGCAAATGTCACCATGCATGTATCGATATAACGGCCTCTGCCTTTTTTAACATTGATACCTAGTAATAAAAACAAATTAAAAATACAGCTATTATTTACAAGAGAAAAGAAAAGACATCTGCCACAATATATTTCACAGAACAAAAGGTCTTTTTCTTGGGTTCCTGAGATGTGCTGTTTCTGCGATACCACTGCCATGTTTTGAAACATTATTTTAAAACAGTAAACATGATTTTATGCTCCATCTGTTACCCTCTGTTTCTCAAGTACAATTTAGAGATCTGAAGATAAAAAAAAAAGAAAACTATTTCCAATCATAAGAAAATCAATGCAAGTAGCTATTCCACTTTTAAACATATGAAAAATTCCTCAGAAACCACTGTGGAGTAACTCCCAAACTGTCATTTAGTTAAAAACTAAAAGCTTCTGAGGAAATTGTACTTTAGGTACAGTAGGAGCACAAGGAAGACAGAAGTTGCACTCCTGCACACCAACCTACAGAGGCACCACAAAGCAAAAACCACAGAAGTGGCATATGGCTGAACGGTTACAGTATATAGACACTCAAAATAATCAAAGACAGTAATGCGGTGGGATTTCAAAGGTACTTAGAAGTAACATACAGGGGGAATAAAGACACAGAAACAGAAAGAACAGTTTGTAAATGCAGTTATTAACACTCAATGATGAAACATAAAAATAAAAATATTTGAAAACTGATTTTTAAGCTAATAAAATTCAAAATAAAGGCGTAGAAATACTATTTTCTGTTTAATAATTTTCTCTGGACCCTCAAAAACCTTTAACAACACGCTTCCCTGCTGCAATTGTTCTGGTTTTGGTGTCACTAACATCATGTCTTAGGAGGTTCTACGATATCTCTCAAACGTTCTATCAACACATACCAATGTTGTAAATGAGGCCTGGCCGGTTTCCATGTTGGATGACTTTAAGGGCTCTGACACCACTACCACCATCCAGGGAGAAACCCTGGCACCAGCCAGGCATACCTTCAGGATGGATTCCTTTTCCAACCCGCATTGTACAACTAAGGGTAAGAAGAAAACACAAACATTTACTCATTTAAATGAAGGATTAGATATCAACACGATACTGATGATCAAACACATACCCAGATACAAAAACAACACCTGTGTTTTCATACAAAAGCATTAGAAGCCACAATAAACCTTTTCTTGTACAATTTATTCTGCATTTCTGCCATAAGCTCTTAACATATTGGTCAAGATTTGGTGAGAATTTCTTGTAAAAGGCTTGGTATTTTTCAGACTGATTAAACATGACATTTGTGTGTCTTTTTTCTTTGAAAGAAAAAAGAAAAATGGAATAAACATTTGTGATAAATTTAACTGTTATTTCATTTGAGCAAAAATCCCAGAACATTTCAGATAAATTTACTTTAAATCATGCTCTTCTTTCTTATTTTTATGGAAAATCAAGTTCCCTGAAAAGTTTCCTTTCCAAAATTCTGCCATTTCCTTTTACACCAGAATCACAATAGCTCTGCTGCGTGTGGACTTCCTACTAAGTGACCGCTACTACTTCTCTATTCACATTCAGAGTTTAGGATTAAGGGTTTGGAGTGGGTTTTTTAGTGGTAACAAAGTAATTTATACAACTCGGTAAGTCTCTTCAAAAAGGTTTTTGATTTTCTTACAAAAGAAGCATGAGTTCAAAACATGCAAAACAAAACCAGAGCAGCCTGCGGACACAACAGAATTGGCCAACCGAGGCGTTTCCAGCAGGAAAAGTCTAAAGATCCAATATTCCAAGTATTTAGAAACTTAATAACTTAACAGGCCATCTTAATTGGGAAAGACTTTTCCTACGTGATAATCAGACGAATATATCAGCACCCAATCCTCTGCTAATTACTTCCATACTTTGTAAGGTTCCTCCTAGTCTGTTCTTTTGGTGTTACTTACAAGTTTGGCTGTTCTTTATCAGCATAACAGAACAGAAGTGGGCTGAGGCTCCTAGCAAGCTCATGCTCTTCAAACTGACCTGCAGCATCTGTTTTTGCATTATCTTGCCTGAAGATAAGTGGTAGTCCTTTAAGTAAACACAAAAAAAGGAGTGTCAAAGTACACTTTACCTTTTCACAAATTAAAATGAGAATGGTAAAAACTACATCAAATTAAGGAACAACCTACAATATTTCAGCTGTAATACCAGCCACTATTCTGCATGCATTCTCCCTCTCATTTTCCATCTAACCTGTTTAATAGCTAGACCTATTAAGAGCTGCAAGCCATGGAGTCTGGTCCACGCAGAAAAGGAGTTCCTGCAGCTCTGGAAGTGCCGATGGATGTTAACATCGAAAAACCGCAATTTAGACCTGTTGCTTTCTCAAGGCATTTCAGTCTTTGAAAACCAGTTTTAAGAGTGATCTAATCTATGCCCATTTATTTAGAAGTACAGTAGCTCGTGTCTGAAAATATGCAATATAGCAACTAAAATGCGTAAGTCATCTGCTGTAACATTCATGAAGCAATAGCTGCTGGCACTGTAAAAAAAAAAATCCTGCAACTTTAATTTCTTTTAAATAGTGTTTAAATGCACTATTTGGCTAGAAAGCAAATCAAAACACTGTTATGAAATCTTTACTTCCCACTTCATGATTACAGCATACTGTAAACTTACCTGTTTTGTTGATCAACCAATATGGTGCTGAAATTAGTATTTTTAGAGAACCTTCAGCACGACACACAATCCTTATGGTCAAATTTAGCAGTCGTTTGTTGACATCATACAGTCGCATCCGCACCATATAGTTTTGAGTCCCGGGAGGAATCAACAGCTCCTTGCAGGTCGGGAAGTTTTCTAGCAATACCCCTACAAAACCAAACCAAACCCAAACATCACTCTCACAGAAACATTAGTTTCTGATAAGCATACAGGTTGGTGTTTCGTATGGCCTGATCTTTCTGAGTTTTTCATAAGGCTTACCCAGATTAATGTTTAAATCTGCCCAGTGTAGTAACCTCTGACCTCACAAAGAAATGCCCCAATTTAAGTCACAAGCAGCAAATAAGTTCTGTAAAGAACCCTGCTTAGGGCTAATTACTGCCTTAGGCATCAGAAGTCCAGCCAGTGCTGAATAATTCCATACACACTCTCAACACCAACTTTTTCTGTCAGAGAGAAAACAGCAAAACCACCCAAAAAACTGGGAACTTATTTCATTTATTCCCTTCTTTATCACTATCTTCTCCGGTTTCCACTGTTTCCACTCTCAGAAAAATGAGAAAAGAGCCAAATAAGGAACAGACCAAGACAGCTGACAGATTTGGGGGAATGATGGCGATATTAGTATTTTTTTCTGGATGCATGCATTTGGTTATCAACTACAAGAATCACTGCAACCCAATGAAATAATCATAGAAATGTTTTCAATTTTTTAATTTTTCCATTCTTGCACCATAGTTCCTTGTACAAGAAACAGTTATGTTGAGGTACACCTCTTGGAGGATCAGAAAGTGGTGTCTGAAAAAGAACCTTACCAAGCTCAATGTTCTGAGATGTATCGGCTGTGTGCAATGCTGCCTCTTTGCCAGGTTTTAACGTCCCATTAATTGGCATTCCTTTAACGTAGAACTCAAGCTCACAAGGTAGCAAGTTACAGATTACCACCGTTGGCAAGAGGTAAATAGTATGCCCAGGCTGTCTGAAAATCTGTTTAGCACTGTCAGAAAATATGTTGGAAGGCATGTAATCCGGGTAATTTTCTTTCTTTATAGCCACACAAAACCTGTGAAAGCAGATGTGTATGAGAAGGCATCAATGAACTTGACAGAATAACTGAACCCTGCTTTTGTGTATTGCACTAAATCCCACAACAGGCTCTAACTTCAAGACTGATAGCAAAACCAGCATTTGCAACTGTTCTCCACATAATCACTTTAGAGTTTGATTATAAGCTATTCTGTATTTGTGCCTAACATAAAGGCAATAGGTGTTTCCTGATTTTAAGCAAAGAATTAATTTAGTCACTCAAAAAACCTCATCTGTTCAGAGACCTAACAGAAAATTGCTTTTACAGATTACCAACTTTAAAACCAACTTTCATAAGCTCATAGAAACATGTTATCAACTATTATTAAAAGATTTTAACTATCAGAGTAAACTATAATCATGTTCTTAAACATAAATGCTGAACATGTCCTTCCCAGTAGATATATCCTCGCTTTGGCTACCTGACACTTTAGTTTTTCATTAGTTAAGGTAAAAATCAAGCAAGTAAACCTTCATTTTAAATAATTTGTTAATTATCCTTGTGATATGTTCAAAACCAGCCTACTAAGAAATGAACTATGGAACTGACACACAGCAGTAACTATGTAGTATGCAAAGGTCACTTCCCGAAACAACTTCCATAATATCTACTCCTAAATTGACAGTATCCCTAAATCCATCATATCAGATAACTACAAAATTCCATCAAGTCCTCACTATGCAGTGACATTTTTGGGCTTAGAAGAGACAGGAAAAAGAATGAGTATTTGCGAACACACTATGTCAAACCACTCACGTTATTCTCAGTGAGGCAGATTAGATAATTTAACATACATCCACATTCTGTTTTCTAACCTTTTCTTTTTTACAACAAATATTAATAGTGTGCTTGTTTTGTGTTCTCAGATATTTGCTAACAGGCTGTTAAATGTCCTGTCATTGTCCTGACAAAGGGGCTTCAGGGAGCCCTGCAGAAATATAGCAGTTATGCTTCAATGCTTTCTCATTATTCAAGAGACCAAACAAAACATCCCATTGAACTGCAGAAGCTTTCAGCTCCAAATATTTTCCTTCCCATTGTGCTGGTTTTGGCTGGGATGGAGTTAATTTTCTCCCCAGAAGCCAGTACGGGGCTGTGGTTTGGATTTGTGCTGGAAACAGTGCTGATAACCCAGGGATGTTTCCATTCCCGCTGAGCAGGGCTTGCGCAGAGCCAAGGCCTTTCCTACCTCTCACCCACCCCACCAGCGCGGGGCTGGGGGGCACCAGGGGCTGGGAGGGGACACGGCCGGGACAGTGACCCCAGCTGACCCCAGGGATGTCCCACACCACACGGCATCAGGCCCAGCACATGGAGCTGGGGGAAGGAGGGGGAAGGGGGGACGTTGGGAGTGATGGCGTTTGGCTTCCCCAGTCACCGTTACACCCGACGGAGCCCTGCCGCCCTGGGGATGGCTGAGCCCCTGCCTGCCCATGGGGAGGGGTGAAGGAACTGCTTGGTTTGCTGTGCTTGTGCGTGTGGCTTTTGCTGTACCTGTTAAACTGTCTTTATCTCAACCCACGAGTTTTCTCACTTTTACCCTTCTGATTCTCTCCCCCATCCCACCGGGGCAGAGTGAGCGAGGGGACTTGTGGGGCTGAGTTGCCGGCTGGGGTTAAACCACGACACCTGTTTTTTACTTTCACAGTATTTCATTTATCAGAAAAAGATAACACAGCTTACAGAGAAATAATTAGGCCTTAATTACCTGAAAAAGCGGCTATTTTCAGACTCCATTGAATGACACTCTCGCTTGCTGCTACATACTTCTGCTGTCTTCTGAACATTAGTCCAATGAATTGGAGCCTTACAGAAAAAGACTCCCATTCCTTTTGGCCTGGCTTGCAAACGCCAAGATGTAAGATGTAATGGAATAGCAAAGGAATCTCCTGGCATAACTGCTGGAAGAACTACAGGTTCTGCAATCAGAGAAGAAAATGCACATATCAAAACAGGCCCTTTTACTGAAAAGCATAAAATTTTCAAAGAGCAAGTCTAAAATTTTTAAGCAATAAGTTTCATTTTAACAGAAAACATTGCTACTTTATCTATGTTTCAAAAACCAAGCCTTTGTTTTAAGCTCCACCAAAAATCTGGCAGCTGGCAAAATTAGGTCTGTAAATCTGAAACTGGAAACAGACTAAAAACTTGCTGGAATTCAAATTCTTTTTCCTTGGATGCTTTAGTGAAAATGCTTATTTCAAAAAGACTTCATTCATTACATTTTGGGTACATTATCAGCACATCACTACATTTCTAGTTTGCACCTTTGCATGCTAACACCTGAAACCTTCTAGACTACTGCTAAAAGATACAACATGCTACATACAGAAGTAAGATTCAGTCTTTACAGAGTCTCAGCTTTCCTCATTTACCTGAACAATAAGGAAAAATCCTACTGGGTTCTCCAGCTTACCCTGCTGATCACTTTCTTCTTAAGATTAGCCTTTTCCCCTCCAGGGAGGTCTACGTTGTTGTTAACCATTAGAAACAGTGGTGAATCTTCCTGGGGAGGAAGCTAAAGATTCCCCATAGTATGGGAAGAATATACAACACTTACTGTCAGGAGCAGAAGGACTGTCTAGTCTTAGTTCCATTGGTGTTTCCAGCTTGTTCTTCACAATCAAGGCTGAGCGCACTGTTATCACTTTCCGAGCGCTACCTTCCATGGTAACTTCAAATACCACACGAACTGGAGGCAATGAAGAAAACTGGAAGATATTTAAAAGCATTAAAAAGCTCAGGTAAAGATTATACCTAGAAGAGGGACGCCTCATTTTGAAGTGGTAACTGCTGGAGAAATATTTGCCAACTGAGTCCAATCACATACAACACCTAAGGTGTATATGGTTTCATAATAATGATTTATAATCCTGTACCTCCTCCTCAAAACACAGTAATATTAACTACGAAAAAGCAATTCTAAATACTAACTCCATTATCTTTTTTAAAATGATGTAAGTTCAAATAAGAACAACACAGATCCTAAAACACTTTATACGTTATCTCACTATTACATTATTTTATAAATTCATTGAGTTTGAATTCCAAGCCTCATATGATTAACAGTCACTCATCATTCCCATCTGTCAAAACCAAAAATTAAGGTGGAGCTTTCTTAAAATATTCGTACTTTCTTCACTCTGAGCCACCCTTCTACTGTGGTGTTTGATCTCCTGCACTGCATGACGTCATTGCCACTTTGATCCTGGAAACCACATTTTATATGGGCTGGAATTCACATACTGGAATTTAAGACCCATTCTTCAAACAGCCATTTACATGGGTGAGGAATGGTAAGTCATGTTAAATACTTGTTCTGATCTGAAAGTTTGTTTTGTTTGCTTGACTTTTGTTTCCTTTCTATTGAAAAGGCTCTAGAAGGATGGAAAAGCCAGTTCACTTGTAGAATTATGCTAGTCTTATTTAAGCACCTCTCAAAAAAATGAAAATATATACTCACATAGACTTGTGGATGTATAATATTTGTTCTATTTATTGGGCTCCCAAGCTGGGAAAAAAGTAAACACGAAAGTTAAAATTGTTCAACTTTTAAGATACTACTCTCAGTTGCAGTACAGAACATTACTACAGAAGAATAAACTAAATACTTTCATCACTTTGTTCCTGATCTTCAGTACAGCTTGGAAGATGTGTCAGAACTATATTAGCAAAACCTGTTTGCAATACTGCTTTAAAAAGAAAAGAAGCTGAAGGAAGATGTGTTGAAAAAAAGAAAAAAGCTACAGAAGATGTTCCTGAATAGCAATTCTCATTAATTTGCATCCCTTTCCTTCAAGAATCAAGTTACAGAGAGAAACGATGCTTTTTATGCTTCAATATGAAAATATCAGAAACGATGCAAATAAGAGACTACTGGCTCTTGTCAGTGGTATCATGAAATTAAATTATGGTCCAATTTTATACCAAAAAGATCTCAACTTCCAATTTCTCCAGTGCTCAATAATTTTCAGTGCCTAGTCTCAAAACTTGTTTTGAAATCCGCAAGTTCATTTTTATCACTGAGCCTCAACCACCAACTGCCAGCCTGCTGATTACTAGAACTGCATTCCTCCTTCATGACAAGTATATTTTGTCTAAGCAGCCACATATTCCAACAATCTCTAGGCTTACAGGAAATTGCCAGTGTTGTTTATTTTAAGGAAATTAAACACATGAAAAGCATTCCTGCAACAGAAGAAATAAAAGTAGCTGCTGAAATGCTGTGCCAATTTAAAGCTCCGTCTCCACGAGTCCATGACACTGTCACTGATACGTTAGCTCTGTCATTAGAACCTCTGACTGCTAAGCACAGACTAACTGCTGACTACTCCGTGTTTTTGTTACGGATAGAACTGCCAGTTGGGAACCCAGAATCTCCAAACTCTCCCAACCCAAGCTATCTGGAAAGACGACAATCGGACAACAGCAGCTGCTTTAAGATCAAAATCCTGGAGACATCATTACTCTCATATTACATATTCTACTAAAACTAACGCTCCAAATCCAAACTTACAGTAGAAGAGGATGAGTTCTTATCTGGTGCAGCATATCGGAAAAATGTTCCAACTTTGTCTACGGACACTGGACTGACTTCTTCCCAGCCATTGACTCTCACTTGCAACTGATGAATTCTTAGATCGTGTGTGTGCCTACCAGGTTAGATCAAATAAATTACTGTTAAGCATTATTATACCAGTGTAAATGACAAACAGTTCAAACCAAGAGCATTCTCTGGATTCGGAATAAAGAATCTCACTGAAGCATTTAAAAAAACCAAAAAAAACCAGTAGTCTCAAAGGTTTTTCCATTTCGTGGATAAAGACAGACCTGATTTAACATCTGTTCAATTGTTCCACCTTCCCGAATGAACATACAGCAGTACAACTATGTCATATAAGTAAAAATAAAAGCATGCTACATATTTGTTAACAAGTTCTTCTAACTCTTAACACTGGTAATGCTTATGCTCAACAACCAACACCCCCCTGCCCCGAGTCCTTTAGAATAAAGGATGTATGACTTGTAATTGAGGCCCCTAAGGCTTTCTCAAAGCTCATAATGATCCAGTTCACATCTAGGAACGGCTGCTACCAATAGCAACCTCTGCTGCTTACTAGAAAACTGACAATTTCACTCTATACACGAGTTTTAAATATTTAAAAACAAAATATTAACAGGATATTTAAAAAAAATTCCACTTTTTATTTAATATCTGCTAGTGATCTCACAACTATGATCCTATGTGTTCCATATATGAGTGTGTCAAAACACATCTCACAGCCTGGTCCCTTCACCTGTGTCTGAGTTTCCCTCTGGCTTCGAATTCAAACGGAACCTCTTCCCCAGTGATAACTTCTTGCCATTCACTGACATTATGGGCATCATCCAGCAATGTCCCGTTTTCCTCAGGAACAACTCCTGGACTCCCACTGTGAGACAGCGCAGCCCTGTGAAGAGAATCACATCATTTTACAAACTGGCAAAATGAGTACTTCAAGTCACAAGTGCTTTTTAGTCTGCCTCAGTCTACAGAAGTCCTGCAGTAAACACATATACATCATTAATGTATCTGACAGGTTTTCAAATTCTCTTGGGCCTCTTGGAAAAAAAAAAATATCTCTTTTTTAGTAGTAAGATTACCTCACTGCCAAAGAAAAGGCTCTTAACTGAGAAAGACTGGGAGCTGCCTATGATCCTCTGCAAGAAAACAAAAGCACTGAAAACAATGGGGTTTGGCTGACATGCTAGAGAAGCAGACAAATAGCGTCAAAGTGATCCCACAACAGCTTCTTACCGGGTAGGTGTTGTAGTTAGGGTAGCAAACCACAGAGTGCATCCAGTATGATTTCTTAGAGCAAATGGGACAAATGGCTGCCTACGTTTTGGAGTCTTCATTTCAGCTATAAAAGAGAATAAAGATTTATCTAAATGTTTATGAGAGAAGCATTCACCAGATGCTAATGTAGAATGAGACACAATGGCTGAAGAACCACAAGCTGCACTAACTAAAGAAAAACACATCAAAGAAACAGGATAACAGATTACTAAAACATTTAAAAATTTGGTAACTGTTACAGAAATAGGACAGAGTAAACAAAGTCTTCCCCTACAGCAACACCCCAGGAACAGCGCTTGATCATATCTGTGAAAATACTTACCACGT
>VZTV01106929.1:5244-35617 GCA_013400875.1 Anhinga rufa | reverse complement strand
ATATATTTATATATATATATAGTTCCAGGGATTTATGAACCCAGAGAATGAGAAAGGAATGAAAAGAGGGGAAGGAAAAGGAGGAGGAAAAAATGCGGGAGATAGGGACTGAAAAACGGACTCAGTATCTGTTTTGGTTATCTGTTTTCCAAAACAGCTCAAGGCTAATGAGAAAATCCACAGCCAGAAGGACTAAGGAAAATCAGGCAGCCTGGAAATAAACTAGGAGCTAAATAGCCAAAACCCCAAAAGAAATACAGCAAAGCAAATGCGCGCACACACACACAAGTGTGCGCACTTACACCACACACACGTTAAGGGTCTAGGATCAATTTGTTAATTGTTCATGGTCCTAGGTTATACTTTTTTTTCCCCCTAAATTCTGGCTGAGCAATTTTTTTAATTGTTTGTTTGTTTGTTTTTTTGTTTTGTTTCCGAAAGCTAAGAATTGAGTATTTCTCCCTAGTTATACTCTTTGGATTTCTGCCAACGTCAGCTTTTACGTTCAGTGGGGAAAAAGTAAGCCTGGTAAGTATTGTATGAACTGCAGCTTTATTCTAAAGTACCTCTAGATGTCTAATCACTTTTAACCAACTTTTCCCTCCTCCACACCTTACCATGTTTCCCCCCAAAAAAGGAAAAAAAAAAAAACCAAACCACCACCCCACCAATGTACAGGCTTTAACTCAGTGTTTTCTTAACAAATAGTCTGCAGTGTTTTCACTTTGGCCACTGTTAAAGATGCAGGCATAGAGAAGGGAGTGTTGGACGAGCATGTATTAAAGAAAAAGGAGCATTAACATTGCAGATCTCTCTCAAAAAGACTAAAACACTAACAAATACAAGTCGATGCACGTTTGCTTTAAACTAGTGTAATTCTTTTTCACATTGGATTAACATTATTTTGTATACCAAACATTACAGTGCTGTTTATCTCCTCCAATCATGCAAAAAAGTTAAAACGTGCCACTTCTGCCACAAACAGAATATGACCAATTCCCCTACATACCTTCCAAAACCAGGATGTGAAATGAGAAAAACACAAGTGCTAAAATCCTCATTCAAAAGCTTTATAAAGAAATATAGACACAAAGCTGCCAATTAATACCAAGATGGGACAAATTACAGATTTGTACAGAAAGCTCACGTTAAGTCAACTGATACTTCTCTCAGCCTCATCATTTGAAAGGCCATATCCTGCAAGGTCAGGAAGTGATGACTTGAAAAGGATCCTGAACTTACAGCTCCCATCTACAAAAGTAGAAACTGTAGGTGTCCAGGAACTCTGAAATACCTGGTATTTAACACCTTCAACTCACATTGAGAATTTCAGGCACTTGGCAATTTACAGGATCAAGCCTTACAGAGGTAGAAGAGACTTAACTGGTACAGTAATTCACAGAAGTTTCTAGATAGCTGCCAGACAGCTTTCTGAAAATCTTCAAGTGTGAATCATGCTTCAATGCTTGCCTGTGAACACACATGAACTGCAATACATCTGGGGACCAAAGCAGCATCCAAATAAAATTCCCACTTAGGTTGTGAACTGAGCATCTTCATTAGAAAACCGATGCTGAAGAATGAACACAATTTTATGTTCTGAAAAAAAGTAGGGGCAGCAATCACAGCACGCGTGCCTTTTGCTCTTGACACACACACACACACCCCTTTCTCATTCCTCTGAGCTTCTCTGATAAACAGCATTGCAAGTTGGTTTAAAAAAAATTTACAAGAGAGAGTTCTGTTGGTCATCTATTTACATGTGGCATCACTCCACAAGAAGTTTGATCTCATTGGCTAATAGCTGGTTCATGTTGAATAGAGCCCCCGGGAGCTTGGTGAGCAACTCTCTCTCCGTGGTCTCAGGGTCGCTGTCGACAGAGCTGGAGCTAGCACTCATATTGTCGACAGCGGCACTAGCTGGAGGGCCCAGCTCTGGCTCGCTAGTCTCGCTTGCCGTGGACACCACAGAGAGCAAGGACATGCGCCGCGTCAAGCGACCGGGGGTAAGGAGAGAAGCGGCATAGTCCGCTATGATACCAGCTACATCTAGATTACAAGCCTTGTCAAAGGCAATGAAACCTACATTTGCATTGGCCTCGCAGACGTAGAATGAACCGTCGTCCTTCATCAGCAGGTCAATGCCGCACACGTCCATCCCCAGGATGTTTGACACTTGGACTGCCAACTGCTTGCCTTGTTCACTCAGTGAGCACATCATCCCTACACCACCTGGAAAAAGCGCAAAAAAACTTGCTGTCTGTAGTCTGGTCACAGGTGACTGACATCCTTCTCAACTAGTTGGTGCTTTTTGGTTGGGAAGCTCCAAAGTGAGTCTGCAAGCATACTGCTGACAACTCAGAAAGGAACCTCCTTTCCACAGTGACTACTAATGAACTTGAAGCCACAGTAGGATTTCAAGAGATTCTGACCTGCCAAAGGCAGGTCAAGACTTGTTTAAAAAACAGTTAAGTGCTGGCTTTTTAGTTAAGAAAGAGATCATACATTTTTATGATCCTGGGATATAGAAAAGATGACCTAACTAACCACCCGTGTTCCTCTGAGATAGAGGCTTTCCATGCATATTTGTAAGTTATCACAAGAAATCTTTCAGCAAAATTAAACCAAGAGTTCCTGATAAGACTATAGCTCTAACAGATATAATTGAGGGGGACAGGGCCTAAGACATTATTATCTGCTCATGTCCCTCTCAACTTGCTGTCATAGGTTACTGCTTCTAAAGCAAGACTTAGGGAACATTTGTGTCTGAACCTCAGCTAGTCCAGCTCACAGTCCATCATGTAGGTATTAACCAATTCAGACTTCATCTATGACAACACAAGTTGTTTGTTTGTTTGTTTTTAAAAAAAGGGGGGAAAAAAAGAGGAAAAAAGAAACCAAACAATAACAAGCAAAAAGCCTTTAGCAGAAAAATCTTTTGGGCTGTATTTCCTCAGCATCAAGCAGTAACTAAAACCTCTCATGCATTTTGACTAACCCAAACTCCATTACACATGAACGCATTTTGTCCCATCCCTGCTCAGGTTCAGTACAGGTTCAGCCAGGCAACCTCAATCCTCCTCCTACCCTCAAAAACCCCCCTGTCCTATACTCAAAGCTATGCAGAAACACAGTTCTGAGTATGCTACAATCAATGCAGTAACCTTCCTCTTCCTTGCAGCATGATCTTTGGGGGAAAAGGTTGCAGAGAGGAGCCAGACAGACTTAAGGCAGCACAGCAGCTCCTCAACGCAATCCAACTGTTTATCGCCTTCAATAGTTTCCTTAACAACTCTCTTCTACCCTCTTGCCAACCGGCTGTCTCCTCCACCTCCCTCAGCCTCATCTTCTGTCTTCCTTCTTTTTCTGTTCCTCTTAACAGGATGAAATGAACGATAACTTGGCATTAGCATGACACTGCCACTACCACATCAGTTGCTCCATTTGTGTTTCTAGAACTTTCCCCTCCTTTTCATCCAGTCTCTCCATCTAATACTTTGGGCAGAGATTGTCTCTCCTTCTGTGTTTGCTCAACATGCATCTCGCTTAATCTTCACCCTCATGTTTCCTCTGTAAACCCCCAACAGTAAGCACTATTAATACAAAATAAAACCTGCAGCTTATTTCAGTTGGGTTTGTGATTTTTCAACTAGATTGAAAAATTCTGATCAAAACTATGAACAATGCTTTTCCTACCAAGTGAGCAGTTACTCTGCATCCTCCCATCTGTTGAGCAGCGGAGCATGGTGCCCACCACACGGCCTCCTACTACGATGACACGTACATCCTTGCCATGGGACTCTTTAACGTATTTTTGAAATAAGTAAGGGGCATCGTGACGGATCAAATGGCTTAGGTCTGCCAAATGGTGCTTGTCTCGTGCCAGGAACACAGCTTTACCTGTATGAAAAAAAGAACATCCTAAGATTGGAAGAAGCTACCTATTTGATTCAGCACATAAAAGTAAAACCTCCAACCAGTATGCTGCCCATTCTCACAGGCCCCATCTATAGCTTAGGCCCATTTACAAATTCTTCTGTGGACATCAGTGTTACACTGCCTCAGTGCTTCTAAGTGTTCAAGAACTGACAGAGTTGAGACATATGAGAAGTATTTTAAAAAAAAGAAAAGAAAACTAGCTTTAGATAAAGGAAGTAGTCTTGTAATTTCAACTCCTTTTGGGACAAGTCCTTAATGAGAAAAAAAAAGGAAGAAATACTAGAAGAGCAGCAGACATTTAATTAATAACACAGTTTTGTTCATCCAAGAGGACTGGACCCGCAGCCTACAGCTTTAACACACAGGAACCAGTGACATGAAACGGTTAAACACCAGGCAGCTAAGAACTCTGAAGTCACTAGTGTGCCACTGCAGAGCCTACCACTTCTCTGCTGGGAAGTTGCCGAGAGCTGCTCTTCCCAGTACTTACAAAGAGTTCGTATCTCCAGAATGAGGCTTTACAGTGGAACAACTATGTTCAGAGGAAACACTAGACTCCACAGTATCCAAGATAATTTAGCAGGAGATTCCACAAAACATAAAATTAATTGAATGTACTACAATTTTGAGAAAAATTATTTAGAAATCACTAGCTTTTCTTCAAGCAAACATCTCAAGGACTTTTGCTTAACCTAAAAAACGTCATTTTGTTCCCCTTCATTTCTAGAGCACACCAAAGACTTCTTTGTTCTCTTCCAATTTTACTAATATTGATGATAGTCAGTCTTGAAACAGACTCTGCCACTTGCCATCTCATTTCTAGCCTCACAAGATGGCATCCCTTTCCACCTTTAACTACATTTCCCTAATCCTCTTCCCCTTTCTGAAGGACTCTTTCATGTGTCATATTAGATTTATGTTTTGCAATAAGGCTAAGGCTGCACAATTTTTTTTTGTGACAGAATTGTCACTCTATTATGCTACAAAACAGAGTACAAAAAAAAAATCGATTGCTAAACTGCCTCTCTTAACTAAGGGAACAGAAATACAGCAGTAGCAGAACTAGGAGAAGTAACGTGTGAAGAATTCCACCAAGTGCTCCAAAGCCCAACTGGAGCAGCCTATGCTTCGTCAGGATTTAAGGTCTCCATAACACAGAACACTGCTTGAGTAACATGGAAGTTCTCATCACAAACAGAGTATCGGAACGTAGGCTTAAAAATCATGACAAGCAAAAACTTCCATGTGCTTTCTCCCATTCCCTACAGGCACTTAATAATCCTACTGTATTCCTAAAATGAGATAGGAAGAATGGTGCCTTGGAGGGGAACTACTTAGTTGTTGGGAATTATACAGCATCATGACACCTTGGCAAAAATAAGATTGGCACATTTGCTGTAGCAGCAACTACGCAGAAAATGAGCCTAGAAGAATATGACTTTTATCCATCAGCCAGTACCTACTATGACCATGTTTGTCTGTCTTTCTTTAAATACAGTTTGCAAATGGCTGCTCTTCAATTATTTTGAAAAAGTTTCCCCAACTTCTTAATGTGAAAGGATATGTACTGTGTATAAATTTGCATTAAAATGTCTGGAATTTAAAAGTGCTCCAAAGCAGAACTTGTAAACAGTGATTTAAATGAATTCTGGCTAAAAAAGGGAGAAGAAATGTCAATAGCTGCAAACTCTACAATTATTTAGTAGATCTTAACAAGAGGCAGTGTCAAGTCAAATCCACTGTCTCAGATATTCCACAGTTGTCAAATTCAGCTTGCTGCAAAGTCAAACTCCAACTTGGCTTCATAGCTCCACAAGCACTTTAAAACCACATAAACAAGTATTACTGCAACAGAAGCAGGTCTGATCTTCCTCTGCCCCAGCCTTTTGCTCTCACTCTTCCATTCTATCAACACAAGCATTTATGTGAGTAAATGATAATTCATGTAAGGAATAATCCAGGTAAAAATAACCCATCTAGATTCATCCAACATCGGTTCCTGAATCCATTGGCTACATGGCTACAGAAACACTCATGCCAGCAGAAAATATGAACCAGAGCAACACAGAGTGGGAACAAACAGACGGACATTAAGAACAAAGTGGTGTCTTTTTGTTATGCTTCAAGGTAACTGCTGGTTTATGTGCTTAAACTTCAGGTTCAGTCTCTTTTTACGTCTAGTATTTATTAGACTGGTTTTAAAGTAAATTAAGAACAGTACAACCTCCTGTGCAAATAACCTCTGAAATTGATTTTAAACCTGGTTTCCTTTAGTAGATCACTATCTGACATTAAACAAAATTGATGTATTGTTTCATATTCAATACTTAAAACAAAAGACTGATAACAGAACAATTTAATCTGAACCTACTGTATTATCACCAGCACTGTCAGAGATATTATTCTGAAAAACAGAGATCCAGTTTGACAAACAATACATGAGATTTTATTTAAATCACAATCTAATTGTAGAAAATGTAGGGAAAAAAGTCAAATTAAGGCTGAATGAACTAATATTTCATGTCTTATGCCTATTTAGAAACATCCCTAAAATCCACGTAGGCTTCTCTCTGCTTCCCTAAGGCCAGACCTTCCATTATGCCAGTTCAAAGCTTTCCTCACAGAAGTCACCAATGCACCATAATTTTGAACACCTATCCCCTCTGTTATTTCAAGACTAGATTCTACTAAAACTGCTTCCCAGTGTTGCAGCCTGCTCAACATTCAGAAGTTGAAGGGTGGAAGAATTTCAACACACCAAAGTCCAACACCTAATAGAAGACCTTCTTAACTATCATCCCTTGGCGGGACAAAATCTTAAAGTGTGCTGCTCAGAATACTCCTTGCCCTCACCCCTGACCTCACACCCACCTCGGTGACCCCGCGTGTTCTTCACCACCATAGGGAACTCCAGCACTTCCGCCTCATCAATCATTTTGGCAAAATTCTCATGACCACCTGGCAAAAAGAAAACCAACAACATTATGTGCCACCAATCTGGTGTGGCCAAATTGGGGATGTAATTGCCACACTTTCCTCCCACCCTTACAGCTTAGATAATGCAGAAAAAACTGTCAGTTAAGAGGAACTTGGTCATGGAGCATGATC
This sequence comes from Anhinga rufa, assembly GCA_013400875.1. Taxonomy (NCBI): domain Eukaryota; kingdom Metazoa; phylum Chordata; class Aves; order Suliformes; family Anhingidae; genus Anhinga; species Anhinga rufa. The sequence continues at coordinate 28,570 of VZTV01106929.1, read as the reverse complement.
AGACTTTGAAGCTGTTTGTAATCTGTGGGATACTAACTCCTACTTCCTTGGAAATGGAAAACACAAGTTGACAAAGGTGTTTTGATTGCAACCCCAAAAGGCTTAATCCAATCTTCTAAATCTGAATGCCCCAATTCTACCATCTTGTTCCAGTTTATCCCTTTTACTTTATCAACTCCCTCCTTTTCAAATGTCTAGCAGGAAAATAACGCAGACGTAACACCAGTAACAGTTCCATCCAAACTACTAACCAGAAAAGCAACATGGAATACAAATACAAGGCATAATCCAGACAGCAACAACCACCCAAATCTTGTCACTCCACCTCCCCCCTTTCCAAGGCTTAAGTCTCCTGCATCTCATTCTCCCTATTTCCTGAAGTAGTACTTCAACCCTTTCGTCTCATAGCTTCTGTAAGGACCTTAGAGAAGAGCTTTTAATGACCATTCACATGATTATGGTTGATAACTTCAAGGTTATTTGAGTTCAGTTCAATTCACAGAAGGCTGACCACAGTACAAGAAAATACAGAAGAGAAAGTCAGCAGATAAAGGGATGAGACTCCTCTAACAGCATGTGCAGTAAAGCGCAGAAGTCAAACCAAGACACTGGTCTCAAAGTCAGCAGCAGCCATCACTACCCTGTCATGGATTTTAATGGGTGTCATGGAATAACATGTCATTCAGCACATCCTGTTTTTCTTGGCAAAGCCAGCTCTCACTGATAACTTGGTATTTGTTTGCTTTGGTTTTTTGTTTTTGTTTTTTTAAAAAAAAACAAACAGTCATGCTTCTGTCAAATTCCAGAGGCAGGGATTAAAAGAAGTGGCAGGAAGTTATGAACCGAGATGTTCTTCATTTTCTGCAACTACCCCATTATTCGTGGTCTCCCCTTCCCCCAAAAAAAATTAAAAACTCATTCCTTTCTCAAAGAGCTAGAGCAACCACATCTATAAAGAAAGAGTATGTTTCTTCTCAAACGTGTTTTCACAGTAACTGGTGGAAATTGTAATTCATAGTGATGACGGAAACCCATGTTTTTGTTTTTGTCAAGTTTGTTTGTGTTTTTGTCAACTTCCCCTTACAAAAGCCTATTGCTGCAACCACACAAAAGGGGAAGAAAGCACTGGTATTTCCCAAGAAGGAAAGGAAGGCTGAGAGGTATCTTCAATTCCTTAATATATTGTAATTAAAAGCAAAAATAGCATCAGGGTAGCTCAGACAAATGGTTCCTCTAATCTAGCACTCTGTCAGGAACCACAGACTCCAGAGGCGGGCACAACAGACAGAATTAACTGTTCTGGTGGGAAACAAACCCCAAACAACAGTTGAAAGCTGAACACGAGAGCCTGTACTCCTTTTGTCCTTTCACAATAACTAATATATTTGCAGATATTTTTATGAATGAATTTTAATCTATGAAGTTTATGAAGTTTTATTAAATGAAGTTTAATCTACTTTCAGGTTTTACCAAAGTCTAGATCTTTATAGTATCCAATCACATTTCGTTCCCCAAGTTCTTGTCTGTTGTTTTGGGCAATTGGAAAAGAGTTCTGTTATGGTTTTAGTGTTTTAGTAACAACAGCCAAAGTTAGTTGCTCCGGAGGCTGAGGTACAGTTAAAGTACTCTTCCCAAAGCATCACAGCTAATCAACAAAACCAAAACCAGAATCTGAGTGTTGTGACTTTATTTTCCTTTTCTGGTTACTGAACTATCTGTGGAACTAGCCTCATGCTACTTAAGTCTATGGATTTCCCAAACTTGATTCATATACTTTTGCACTGCAAAACATAAGTTACGCTTGGCCAACTATCCTATCCTTTCAATCCAAAAGCCTTACCATATGAAAAAGTGTCTGGAAGAGGCACACCATGACCAGCAAGTTCTTGAAACGTCCAGAACTTGTTGACACAGTTGAGGATGGCCTGGGGACGATTCATCAATCGACAGCCCATCTTCTCTAGGTGGCGAAGGACTGTGATATCGCTGTCACTCTGGACCCAAGGTGTTGGTACACGCACAACCACCACTTGCGGGTAAGCTGTAATGAGCTCCCCATTCACCCGGAGACCTAAAGAAGGAAGAAAATAACATCCCAATCAACTACAAAGTCTTCAGAAGGTAAACAGGCAAAGAAATACTGCACTATATGTGATCACAACAGAGACACCAGACTTCAACAGCGAGCGTTAAAACATCGCAACTCTCTCTAAAACGCATCTTGTCAGTTGTGCCGTTTCATACGCATCACTCCTAACCCACTTAAAACTAGGATTAGGCAAAGAACAGACTGTATTAGGGCACACAATCTTGGGCTCCTTCCCAGGGTGAAGGAATTTTTTACAGGTTGACAAGTCATCCTTTCTATGGGTGTTAGCTGCACACTACATTCACATCAGCAGTATCAATAGCTCAGGAGGTTCCTGCCTCCCACTGCTAGCTCTTGCCTACATGATACAGTTCATACCTTTCCTAGTCCCAGTTGTACTGATCCCTCTGTGGTATCACGTTACACAACATATTGCCAAAGTAACAGAGATTAGATATGACCCTTAAAAAAAAAAGCAGTATTTTTAAGACAGATCATTTCAACAATCTGATTTATGCTAAAAAAGTACTCAGAAATAATTTTATTAGCTAACAGAGCAGCACACCATGACATCAAGGCAGGAACTAGAAGGAAAGCCAGCTTAGCCACCAAGACCAATGTATTACTTAATCATAACCTATAGTTTTACAGACTATGTCTCTGAAAAAGAAACACTAAAAGACAGGCTGCAGGAATGGGAATACGATAGAATTGGACCAGAAGGCATCAAGCTTGATGAAGACAGTCTGACATCTGAGGATGGGAAAAGACAAATAGGATTTGGTAATAACTTTATTTGCCTTATGTTCAAAGTAAAACTTTCCAACTTCAGCATGAAATACACAGCTTACACTGCTGTCAGCACCTTAAGGGTTAAAAAGAGAAGGTGAGCTGAGAACTCACAGTGCATCCGTATTTCTGTGCCTATGAAAAGCCAGCTGTAACTGTTCAGATCTAGCCCAAATTAATTACCCGATTAGCTCTATTCCAAAGATGTTACTTTTCAAATACTGACTTGCATCCATTCGACCTGAAGACACATATTGCCAGGCAATATATTTCATTTCTAGGTGCATCTGAACTAACTGGGGGCAGGGCAGGAGGGGAAGGGAGGGCATCCCCCTCTCTCTACTTCCAGTTTTCTTTTAGTCTCCCAACCAGGATGTATTTTAGAGCTTGTCTTAAATATAGTGAAGCAACCACCTAACTCCCAAAATGGAAGCAGAAATATGCCTCAGGAGGACACGAAGCCACACTCTGGAAAGGCCAAAACAGAGACATATCTAATATAAATCCCTTTTCCCAATCCCCATTGCCGTAATTGCACAGAGATGAGAAAACATAAGCAGACGGGTGCTCTGGCTGCTCACCTCATTAGCACCAAGCACTGCCGCATTGCAGCTGACATGACTTGCGTGTTTAAGCAAGCAGGCTTCAGACACACACACACACACACACCATTTTATAGAGGCATCTCAAGCAAGATTAAAAACAACACACTGCTAAAAACCTAAGCAGAATGTGAACATCAGGAAATGGGCTACTTTAGCCTGAAAGGAGTACAGTTTCAGCAAGGAAGAGATTTTGAACTTATTAGTCTGATTCCACTTTATACGTGTATTTCCTCACTTAGGTGCACACCCAATTACACCCACTTTTTGCCACTGTAATTGCATGCATGTCCTGATCCACGTGCAAACTGTGTAACAATAATTTTAAAAGAAGACTGAATTTTCTACAGAGCTCCAGAATTGCCACTGTATTGCTGTGAACCAAAACTAGATAGTTTTCTAATTCATAATCTCGGAGTCTATTTTGCTGTTTTGCTTTGAAGTCACACTGCAAGCTGAAGTTTTGCACCATGGAGTCTGAAAAAGACAAACAGCAGTTTCAGGAGATGTGTATGTCTCACCCGGAATTCTCCTGAATACCTGCGTTAGACTTGACAATCAGACTGGTGTAAATTCAGCCACGCCAGCATCCCCCCCGGAGTGACTTCGGAAGTACAACGATGTTATCAATGAACAATCTGAGCTTTTGTTCCAGATTCAACCATTTTCCCTGGTCTGGATACTATTCTCCCCAGAACAAAAAAAAAAAATAAATTTCTCACTCCTCATAGAAGACAGTTTACAAACAAAGAGAAGAGCTACTCAATGAAATGTATAATTTGAATCACTACTACTGACATGCGCCATAAAAATTAGCTGCAGTCTCCCAGCAACACAGTGCTGCAAACAGAAGCAGCTTTATTACAGTAAAAAAGGAGAGCCAGATTCTGCCATTTTGGAACAAGCTTGTATTCAGCATTCCATCTGAGACCCAGCAGTTAACAATCAGGTTAATGGTCATTATTGCCGAGTGGGCTGATAAAATAATATTTATTCACTATGATGTGCTGAAAGCAGTAACACAGAGGATATTAATGCATACAATTAATTTATTTCCCAAAGAACCAATTCATGAATGCAAAGAGGGAGAAAGGAAAAAACAAAGATATGTTATGGAGATGTTACTTAAAGTGGTTAAAAGGTAACCAAACTTTTTTTTAAAAAAATGGAGATGAACTCTCTTTCCTTTGCAGTAATGGAATCATAGAATCATTTAGGTTGGAAAAGACCTTTAAGATTATCAAATCCAACCATTAACCTAGCACTGCCCAAGTCCACCACTAAACCATGTCCCTAAGCACCACATCTAAACAACTTTTGAATACCTCCAGGTGACTCAACCACTTCCCAGGGCAGCCTGTTCCAAGGCTTGACAACCCTTTTGGTGAAGAACTTTTTCCCAATATCCAGTCTAAACCTCCCCTGGCACAGGCTGGGGATGGAGGGATGAAGACCAGCCCTGCAGAGAAGGACTTGGGGCACTGGTGAGCGAAGAGCTGGGCATGAGCCGGCAATGTGCGCTGGCAGCCCAGACAGCCAGCCGTGCCCTGGGCTGCATCCCCAGCAGCGTGGGCAGCAGGGCGAGGGAGGGGATTCTGCCCCTCTGCCCCGCTCGGGTGAGACCCCCCTGCAGCGCTGCGTCCAGCTCTGGAGCCCCCAGCACAGACAGGACATGGACCTGCTGGAGCGGGGCCAGAGGAGGCCACGGAGGTGATCAGGGGCTGGAGCACCTCTGCTATGGAGACAGGCTGAGAGAGCTGGGGGTGTTCAGCCTGGAGAAGAGAAGGCTGCGGGGAGACCTTATTGCGGCCTGCCAGTGCTTAAAGGGGGACTGTAGGAGAGATGGGGACAATCTCTTTAGCAAGGCCTGTTGTGACAGGACAAGGGGTAACAGTTTTAAACTAAAGGAGGGTAGGTTTGGACTGGATATCAGGAAGAATATTTTTTTTTACAGTGAGGGTGGTGAGCTGGCCCAGGTTGCCCAGAGAGGTGGTCGATGCCCCATCCCTGGAGACATCCAAGGTGAGGTTGGACGGGGCTCTGAGCAACCTGGTCTAGTTGGGGATGTCCCTGCTCACTGCAGGGGGTTGGACTGGATGGCCTCTAAAGGTCCCTTCCAACACAAACCCTTCTGTGATTCTATGATTTCCTCCTGTCCGATCGCTTGTAATAGTGCCATCCTGGTCCCAGACAGTAATAGCGAGTTACATTCACAGTTGCCTGTGGACAATGAACTGACCTCACAAACACGCAGAAGGCAGATGTGCCTTGACAAATAACAAGTGGGTCCATTTGTTGGCTTTCTCAGTGGATGCCCATGACACTGCAGACACAGCAAACAGACAACCATACAGTTCTTTGAAGTACCAATACTGAGAGCCACGGAAGGGAGATTTCTTGCTTATCTAATACTATGAACTTTACCAGCATATTACAACCATTTTACCAGTGCCTGGGGAACAATTTCTTAGGTTACCATAAAACATTTGGGTATTCTTTGGCCCTATGAGATAAAGACTCCCGAGTTGGAATATCACACTATAAAAACAGATGTAAACCCTGCACCTGAGCAAGACCTGTTCTTTCACTCAGTACTAGCTTTCTTTGTTCTTCCTCTGCAAGATGAAACTCTCCAAAATGGCATATGGCAGACCTTTAACACTATACACCAAACATCACAGTATTCAGATGAAAGTGCAAAAGGAATTTTTGCAATGTGAACTGTAATCACCTGGGAATGAACTTGACCAGTTACACCACATCCCTCAAAAAGCCTCGAGTTTCTCTCAAAGTCAGCTCAAAGCAGCACATGATAGAACTGAGTGGGTAAATGCAGGATTCCTCATCAGTTGCCCAACCAGTCCTGCTGCTTTTCATTCCCAAAGAACAGAAGGTGAGCTTAAAGTGCAAAGTAACTGGTCTCTGAAGTCCACAGAAAATGGATGCAGCATTAAACTCTAGAGAAGACAGAAGAAAGAGGCAGAAACTTCTACTGCTATTACCAGTGAGATGAGAAGACATGTATCTCTATACCCTAAGAAAGTTCTCGAGACCAGTATCTAACATGGTACAGCCTATTTGCATAGCAAGATACTCAGGAAAACAGCTGCTTCTTAACAACCTGATTTAGTACAACTTTAGGGTAGATGCACATACTTGGGGGGAAAAAAAAAAAAAAAAACCACAAAATTCTGGAACTTCCCAGCCCTCATTCATGCACGCAGGGTTTTTTTAGTACCTTCTGTCTTCTTCTCAAAGACAAATTTTTTCTCACGATCACAATTTCTCAATTAAAAAGCCTCACTCAAGAGACTTATCATTTAGGTGGCACACATTCCAAATGAAAGGCCTCAAAATACAGACATACAAAACTGAGCTATCCTGACTTAACAAGTTGCTGCCCATCAGCTAAGACTCCTAAGCTATGTGTTTGTTCCCACCCTACAGCAAACCACGAGGCAAAATGCTTGACCTTAAGCCTCAGTGAAGGGATTCAACAATAACTAATCTCCCTACACAACTGGGACAAGCTAAGTGCCCAATACAGGCATTTAAACAATATCCAGTAAAGCTTGCAAGCCAAACGCACTTCTGCACGTCAATCACAACCACAGAGTACGTAAATTCTTCAACTGCAGCCTCACAGCTTTTACAATCCATGAGCATTGGTGCTCCATCTACCCAGTTATCCTGCTTTCTTGTGCTCTGAGAAGGACTTCTGCATTGATGGCATTATGGATGGCTAAAAAGGATCAAGATTTCAAGAAACTATGCGTGGTGTCTGAACATTTTAATTCACACCCAAGCAGCACTTTACATTGCTAGACACCTTTGAAACTCATTCTATGCAGTCTGGACTCTACACAAATCCCTTCCAATCTCTGCAAGAATCAGCAGATTAATAGCTACTATAAAGCAATATCTCATGTCCAGTTTACATGTTATGAACAATTGTACTTTCAGCTGAAACCATGCAAATGTTTTCACAGAGAGAACACAGTTTCAGGACATAGGTCTAAAAATCTCAAAGATTTGCAAGGACATCAAAAATAATTATGGAGCTTTTATAGCTCTCATTATAGAAAACATCAGATATTTTTAACAAAAAATAAATCTCAGTGATATCAAATAAATTTACAAAAGTATTTTCATTCCAAATTATAATTTGGAAAATAGTTTAAAAAAGCAAACTGAGTCACCAAGACCATGAAGTACTTAGGACTCAAATTCAGGTCTTCAAGTAGAGCATGTGACCGTATGAAGCACAGCCAATTTCTTCAATAAAATGGTATGATACAAAGCTAAAAGCTTAAAGTATTTAATACACAAGCAAAAGGAGATCTGGGTGTGCTTACACATAAATCAAATTACTGATCTCAGGCTTCTATTTTTATACAATTTTAAATCATCAGTAATAACTGATAGATGAAAATACTAAAGTAGCTAGAAATATCAGAAGCTATGGCCGGTGGAAGAAATCCAGAGGACGCTGGCATAAGAGTAATGAAGAAGAAACTTTCTCAGGGAGAAATACTACATTTACATTTACTTCTATATGTACATTAGTAAAACCTAAATCAGTAAACATGTTTCCATGATTAAAAACAGCAAGCCTTTTGATCTGTGTCTGAAGACAACTGCTAACTGCCTTGCATAGGCCATGACCTATCATATCACGCTTCTGGCCAAATGGATCAAAAGAGCAGGAATGATGCACAAAAGGTGGGTTTGCAGAAGTTCCCTATTCAGTGCTGCCGTGAGTAAAGCAACATAAAATATACTAGTCATTAAGCCTTCTTTTAAACTGACTTCCAAAGGTATACATTTGACAGAACTTAACTGAGAACTGTATTACTGTAAGAAGTGCCCAAATGTGACAACAAAGTTAAATTATTCCTTGTAGAGCATGGATAAGCTACAAAAGGAATCCTCACCTCTGCGGCCACAGCTGCCACAAGCACCCACTTCTCAGAAGAAGAATTTAACTTCAGTCACTGCCTCTCTCTTTGGCGAAACCCCTAATAAATGCCAACTGCTCTGAAATATATAAGTAAAACGAAGCAGGAAAAAAGTGTTTCAGTATTCAGACAGATCCAGTATGCGGAATGCATTTCTAACAGGCAGAGCATACAAGTGGAATAATGCATGGTCATCGTGCATGCAGCATTCCAAAAAATAAAACTTGTATCAAATTTTAAAAATCACTAAACATACACCAGCTCCCATCATATTCCCAACAGGAGCCTAACAGGGACTGCGAGCTTCCAAAAATATTACCCAGATTTTTCCTCAAGAGATCTGTATGCTATCCTGAAAGTCTTCAGCTCTCTCGACTTCGTTATACCAATTTATTCATCTATCCATCCATGGAGTTGCTAACATTTCCCAAATGAACAGTAACTCAGCAAGCAGGCTATAATGAATTCAACTTATTCAGCTGGGAAAAACAGGCTAGTCTTCCATCACACAAACCTGTCCTCATATTTTGAGGACATCATATTCTGCTACCTACTCTTCCCAATTAATCAGTTGTTTAACAAAAAAAATCACTGCATTTTTCTACAAACCTAGACTCAACTCCTGTTCTCAAAACAGTGCATTACTATTTCTGGTTCATTCATTCTCCCGATACCTGTCAGCCACCAGATACTGCACAATATTTGTGTTAAAGTTCTGAAGTATTTAATAATTACTTACAGTTTACTTGCAGAGAATTAATTGTGTTTCATTGTAATTGCTATATCCGGTAACGAGTGGCGTCCCTCAGGGGTCCATACTGGGACCAGTACTGTTTAATATCTTCATCAATGACATAGACAGTGGGATTGAGTGCACCCTCAGCAAGTTTGCAGATGACACCAAGCTGAGCAGTGAGGTTGACATGCCAGAAGGATGGAATATCATCTAGAGAGACCTGGACAGGCTGGAAAGTGGGGCTGTGAGAACCTCATGAAGTTCAACAAGGCCAAGTGCAAGGTCCTGCCCCTGGGTCGGGGCACCCCGGTATCCATACAGGCTGGGGGATGGAGGGATGAAGAGCAGCCCTGCAGAGAAGGACTTGGGGCACTGGTGAGCGAAGAGCTGGGCATGAGCCGGCAATGTGCGCTGGCAGCCCAGACAGCCATCCGTGCCCTGGGCTGCATCCCCAGCAGCGTGGGCAGCAGGGCGAGGGAGGGGGTTCTGCCCCTCTGCCCCGCTCGGGTGAGANGGAGGGTAGGTTTAGACTGGATATAAGGAAGAATTTTTTTACAATGAGGATGGTGAGACACTGGCCCAGGTTGCCCAGAGAGGTGGTCGATGCCCCATCCCTGGAGACATCCCAGGTCAGGCTGGACGGGGCTCTGAGCAACCTGCTCTAGTTGGGGATGTCCCTGCTCACTGCAGGGGGGTTGGACTGGATGGCCTCTAAAGGTCCCTTCCAACACAAACCGTTCCATGATTCTGTGATTCTATATAAAAGCAAGCTTAAAGCTCTAAAGGGAAATAACCCTAACTTTAAGAGCAGATTACTAGCAATAACAAGATATACGCTCCCTCAAACTCAAACACAACCAGATCTCAAACTTTTGAAACTCAGCATACTTCAAACATACATTCTGCCAAGACAGTGGCAGAATCGGGGATAATTAAAAAGAAGTATAATTAACATAAACAAAATACTATTCTATACCTCAAAAGCTTGCTGCAATGTTGATTTAACTTTACATACCTGTCTTATAGAACAGCTAAGCAACAAATTCCTACAAAATGGGCAATATGTAGTCAAGTATAGCACTTTGAATACAATTTTGTTTAAACTAGAACTTAACCTTTGAAGAGCAACTAAGCACTGAATTTTTAGAAATCCGCTGATTTATTAACACCAAACTGAACTTATCCCTTTGGAGCTGCACAGGCATTTTCTCCTCTGCATCACTTACCACCTGGCAGCCACAGTTTATTAGCTTGAACTCTTAAGTTGTCACAATTCCACCTAAATATCACTGCCATGCAAAACTCCCTTTGATATCCAGTATTACCAAGCTATTTTTTAATCTACTGTACACAGAAACATTTCTACAATAGTTCTGTGCTGGCAGTTGTAAGTTCACATTCTCTCCCTTCCTATCCTACTTACTAGTTTTCAAACCAAATTAACAATTACTGGCATTTAACCCTGTGGGTTTAATATGACCTTAATCTCCTTCTCCACGCAAACTTAACCAAAAAGGCTTTCTCGCCACGATGTACTTCCATAGCTCAGCAGTTCAAATGCAATCACACAAAGCAGAGACAAAACTGATCTCTCTAGAACAGTACTGCGCCATTCTATTCTGAAACAAGAGAATAGAAACATAAAGAGGAGCAGCTTCCACTTCAATTCGTAAATTCCTAACGCAAGCGTTGTGAAAACTTTCACAGAAGGCCACTGTTGCAGCTCCAAAGAGAAAGCAAGCAGGTACCTGAGTTAAACCGGCTCTACTTCGTGTCCCTTTCTGGACGCAGAGGACCTCTTCCCTTCCCCAGGAAGAACACTGAATCATTCTTAGAAAGGTATGTGCTATTGAAAGTGGTGGAAAACTTGGGAAGGACAACGATGCTCAAAGTTATTACGGCCATTCTTTTCGGGCACAAGAGGGAAGCAGACCAGATGCCTGTATGTGTACCTCACTAAATCAGTACTAAGCAGAGTGATTATTGGCTAGATCAGTGTTTCTGAGCTTCATTTCTAGTCATAATACATTGTTTGCCTATAATCCCAAACCACAAGACACTGACTTCTTCAGAGTCATGCATAAATGTGAAATGAATGGACCCAAATATAAAAACATACGTAAAAGGTATATTGCAAAGACAAATTAATTCTAGACCACCATCTTGCTCTGAGAATTGTTTTTATGGTAGATATATAAACATGGAAACTATACTGAAATCAAATTAAAGCCTTAGCTACCATTATTATATGTATATAAACACTCACACAATTAAGAAAATTTGCATCACTAAGAAAAAAAATACATTTCCAGAGACTACTTAAAAGACATTTAAACAAGCATAGCAAGAAATATCCAGTATTTTAGCTCTCTTCCCAAACACGGATGCTTTTGTGACATAACTGTTAAGATGCATTTTAAATGGGAGTGTTGTAAAAAAAACTATAAAGAAAAATACACAAAAGGGGAATCAAAAGATTCATTAAACAAAACACTGTTGGAAATTACGTGATTTCACACACCTTGAAAAGTCAATTTCTGCTTTTCCCACTGAGTTTATTTAAAGTTCTCATTGCACATCTGCTTTTCTAATTTACTCCTGGGCAAAGTTAGAAGAATTTTAAATATTTTCGATAGCATAAACTCAAAAGAAAAAAATATTTTGAATGAGATCCATTTAAATTTACTGAAATTAAAAATTAAGTGTAGCTGTTGATCAAAGTTTTAACTTATTTGAATTACAACAAAGTAAAGCCTCTCACAGCTCAAGTTAATTACTCTGAGTGCAAGGGAGGCGGTTTTGACTTCAATGTTGCAAATAGGTCCCCCAATTCTTACACAAGTATATGCATGCCCACATGCTATACAGCCACTGCATAAGCAGTGATTAGATTGTCTTTTGTCTATTAGATTTCCCATCAAAGCTCTCAATGAATATAACAATGTTTCATATTAAGAGAAAACTCAGGCACTCAAACAGGATTTATGTATCCTGCCCTCACTCACTACGTGCCTTCAACATGTATTTCTAGCAACTGCACTACAAATACTTTCTTTGTTATTTTTACATGTAAAAAACCAAAAAACCTTGGGTTTCATGATCAGTTTAAACTGATCTGATTTAAGCCAGAGCTGACATAATACATGGGGACAATCTTGTCTTTTACCACACTACCAGCAATGCGCTCCTATCATCTCTCCTTTGTCCAGGTGTTAGCGACCAAGAGGAAGTCAACTGGGGGAGAGGGGGCCAGTATTAAGTTTTCAGCTTACCATAGCTTTGCGGCTGTTAGTATCAACATCATGAAAAAATTAGTAAGGCATGATGAGAGGGAGAACACTGCTACTTTGAGTAATAAAAAGGTATTGTATCAGCATAAGCCAAAAAAAAAAGTGAATCAAACTTTGCAGTGAGGTTTCACAAGGCAGCTGAGAGAACCACCTTGCCACCAAAACTGAAGGAGGCAGTCTTGCTGCCCTGTTCTGGCCATACAGTTCCACTCTTCCTTTGCTCCATTTCTGGCACTTGTCTCATCATCTCAGCAAGTAGGTCAGATAGCTACATTTCCAGAGCACCATTCAGGGTTTTTTTTGCACTCCGTTACTATCGGAGACATTTTTGAGGCAAGACCTGTTAATCAGATCCCATACTGCAAGAGCAAAGGGTGGGTGGGTATGCACAGACACAGAGAGGTGAAGAGTAAGAGAGACTTGCCTTTTGGGCAATGGAAGTCCAACCAGTTCTAACATCTGACAAACCATCACACTCGGACACAAACACTATAAATCAGCGCAAGTCAACGCTGCCACCAAAAGAAACAGTCCTGCTCTTTTGCTATTGCAGCTACTGCTTTCAAATCCCACAATGACTCTCCACTTTACCTGTAAAAGTAAGGTGCAAGCTTACTTGCACACCTACATGATGACCAGAATCCACAGGAAAGAGAAGGCAGCAGCACTGAAGCAAAAATCAGGTAGGTAAGAATAACAAGGAAGGCTTTCCTCTACTTCTTTCAGTGTCAGTGTCATAAAATTTTCTGCATCTTAAAATCTTTCAGATGACTTCTGAAGTAGGCCAAGATTTTAGAGATTATTACTTGGATTAGCAACAACAGCTTCATCAGCCACTGCTGCTACCAAACTTGTTGCAGTATGCTTAAAGTAACTTTAGCTTTCTTGAAGGAATCTCAGTCAAAACCAGAAAGAGACAATCTAACCTTAGTAAGAAGTAAAAAAGAAAAAAGAATAATCAAAAGGATTTATTATCTTTTAGCTATTAGCTTCTTCTCTAAAAGGAAGGAAAAATCCTTGGCCAGAAGAGAACTACAAATGCAAAATACAAAAAGGTAATGGGAAAAACAACATTTAAGAAACCCTATATGAAAGGAAGCTCTCAAAAGGAATTTAAAAGGGTTTCTAACACAGCAGTTTTTCTATTTGCTTTATCAACTTCTTGTGTTCCTCTCAATGATCAATGGTTTTAAAGGCTGCGAAGTAATTCCAAATTTTAAGCTCAAGTTTGCTGGAAGAAAGGGTTTGGGTCGCTCCTTTAATATATTAATTCATTAAAACAAGCATGATAACAATTCCCAAGTTTGACAGTAACAGATTGTTAATAGTAGCATCCACAATCAGGAAAAGCTCACACATCAGTAGTAGCAAGACTGCTTCAGTGCTAACATACTGATTCAACGTCTGACTGTGCAGACCATGGGAGAAAACCTGTGCCACAGCTTCAGTAACCTCACCTGCTCAAAAACAGTACAAAGGAATGCTGATGAATTTGGGGGAGGTTAATGTAGTTCCTCCAGAAATGTCTAGAATTTGCTGTAAGGTGTTGGTCTTCCCTAAAGATAACACGGAAACCTTTCTATGTAGGCAGACCTCCTAAAACATGGGTAAGACTCCAGAAAAGAGAATTGTTCATATAAAATCAAAGAATCAGAGTATCTCAAGTTGGAAGGAACCCATAAGGATCATCGAGTCCAACTACTTGCTCCTCGCAGGACTACTAAACCATATGACCAAGAGCGTCATCCAGACACATCTTGAACTCCGACAGGCTTGGTGCTGTGACCACTTCCCTGGGGAGCCTGTGCCGGTGACCGACCACCTGCTCAGTGAAGAACCTTTTCCTAGTGTCCAAGCTGAACTTTCCCTGACATAGCTGCATTCAATTTCCTTGTGCCCTGCCGCTGGTCACCAGATAGAGGAGATCAGCACCTTCCCTTCTGCTGTGCCCCTTCGGGAAGCTGTAGACTGCAATGAGGTCACCCCTCAGCCTTCTCTTCTCCAAGCTGAACAAGCCAGGTGACCTCAGATGCTCCACCTAAGTCTTGCTCTTGAGGCCTTTCACCATCTTGGTTGCCCTCATCTGGACACTAATAGTTTGATGTCTTTCTTATACTGAGGCACCCAAAACTGCACACAGTACTTGAGGTGGGGCCGCACCAGTTCAGCATAGAGCGGGACAATCTTCCCTTGACTAGCTAGCTATGCTGTGCTTGATGCACGTTGTATTTAACCTGGTTCAACTGTGTGCTGCAGCAAAAAAGTCATCTCATCTCCTCTATCCCCATACTCATAATTCTCACCTTGCATCAGACCTAGTGATCATACAACCATATAGGAGGTCAGACAGCTTGTTACTCTGAGAGGAGAGGGGGAAAAGAGGAAAAAAGAGAAAAATAAAACCAATTATTATTTTTGCATTTGATAACTAGCTAACTCAGCTCACCAAGTAGTCATGGAATCATTAGACTGCAAGGGAAGCAATGGGAATACTTAATGTGTAAGGGCCAGTAGGACCAGTTCTTTCAGCAATGGTCTGCACTTATGTTAGGAAGCATTTTATCGTGTTTTTCACTTAATACTGTGGCTGCAGTTGTAAGACCTGAGTTTGCACTGGCATTCAAAAAAGTGGTCCTATTCTGCTCCTAGTACTCACACTCAATCTCCTTACACTGCTCCTTCTTTTGTGCTAGCAGCAATGTTCACGTGGCTGTAAAGTGAATCAGATGAGGCAATTACTCTGAATTAATACCAAACCAGCAACACTTTTTGTTGTTTGGGTGGTTGGTTTTTTACCCCAGAGCAATTTCTAAGTTTGGCCTGTTACACAACCATAAAGAAAAGTTTGAGCCAAGTGTGGAACCAGGGTGACAACTGAGCAGACACCTGCCTGTATCCGCTAAGAACGTGTATCATGCAGAGCAGGATATCACTGAACAAGACTTGTCAGAAACAATAACAGAAAGCAGTGAGAATGGTCAGGAATACAGCCCTACATTTAAAGATTTTATTTATTTACAGAGGACTCTGTACTACTTCCTTTAGATTACGTTTCGGCTTTTGCATTATGGTTTTTAAATAAGATAACCTACTTATAAAGATATTCAGATCATCTGCAGTGAATGTGAAATTAATATGATATCCAGACAACTGAACATTGTGTGAACCAAAGATGTGCTGACAGGTCTTTCATGTCTAGTACTCACAAGTAGGAAAAAACCCAAAACACACACTGAACACCAGACCGTTTCAAAATGGTACCAAAACTATTCAAAGTTAATATTTATGATAAATACTTAGTTACTTCATACACAATTGTAATGGTCTTAGAAACTCAATATTTTAACAATCTATGAATACTCTGAAAACACAGATTAGCACTCCCAAATGAAAGGCCAGTATCATATTAATATGTCAAAAGTAGCATGAACCAGGTCTAAGAAAAAAGTAGGGATGAGAAAGAAAGGGAAAGTTATCGATCTAGAAAGCAGAGATGGGACTGGAATAGCCCATGCAAAGCTTAGTAGGTAGTGAAGAACTGAAACTTAGAGAATGGTTACTTGAGATATAAATTAAAAGCTGTCCTCTTCCCCGCTACTTACCTCTCTCCTGCTTATCCGACCTGCTTTAACTGACAAAAGCAGCCGGGTCCTAAACCAACCAAACACCCATGGGTTACTGAGACTCAGCAGTCACCAGAGGTAAGATACGAGAAAAGTGAACACACAGGGAACAAAACAAGAGGAACATGCTCTGTCATCAAAAGAAGAAATTCCTATATCCATCTCCCAACTGCTTGCATTTACAGCCAGCTTTGGTACCCACATGCTTGCACCACAGGCCACCTCAACAAACCTGAATGCAGAAAACTGTCAGGTGGAAACAGGTGGGGGGTTTTAGCAAACTTGATTAGATGATGAGTGGAAGTGCCTGCACAAAGAAGAAGTGATGGCCTAACCGGGAATGTGGGTGCAAGAGGGAAACAAGGTCTCCCCATTTTGGAAGCCAGGAGTTGCAAATTTAGCAAAGCCTTATGATGAAACGTTTATCTAAAACCACTGCTCAGCACAAACCGACATCTGTTTATAATCCAGACATGATCTTTTAGTTTCTACATGGCTGTAGGTGAGACCTCTTGCATCTCGTTAGGATTTTTGTACAATGGTCCCCACTAGGAGACCTCAGAACATTCCTGCTTTACTGTGTTTTAAAAGTCTAAAGCATCCTAAACTAACAGAACACCCACTTCTGGCAGATATCTGTCCTTTCACTTCATCTATCCAGAGCCCACCAACACTAAAAGCCTTAGAAATAACAAGTTCTGGATTCCCTTCATGCCCAAATGCAAAAAATCATAAGCATTAAACAATCCTATCCTAAAATGCAAGTCTTGAAAGTTACAGAACAAGAACAGAGACTAAATATATGTAAACTAACCTTACTGCAAACTCACTCCACTCTTAAGTCAGTCTCTCCCATGTTTTAAATGTCCAATTCCTGTTCATTTTAAATAGCAGGTGAAGAAAAAAATTAAGGACACACCTGAAAAAATGGATAATTGGAAAGGTCTTTCCAAAAGCAGAAAGAAATCCAGAGGAAGAATAAGCAACCCAGAATGGCAGAGGGTTATCCTCCCATCTGAGATTAATCTAAAATTTTCCCTGCAATGCCAAAAATCTACTAAATATCTTTAAAATGCATAACTTATGCACCTCATCTCTCTCCACTACCAAATACCTTCTTTCAGCTGAATAATTTGCCCTGTTATTACTTAAGCAAACTGCTGAATGGAGAAGCATCCCATGTGAGTTTTCAGCTTGTAACAAAGACATGTATCCTTTGTATCTGTCTCCGATAACAGAAAATGCACCTAGAAGCACTTCCACATTGTCAGAAACTTTTAATAAATAATATCCAACTACTTGATCCTTTCCAAGTGTACCTAGACATGTTTAACTGAGCCTGAATTCTGGGGAATGGAAAGATCCCCCCTGCTTACCGTTTTGACCTGTCATTCCAGTCTAAGGACTTTCTAGTCAAAATTGCTTTAAGTTTATTAATTGGAGGCACTTACTTTGGAGACAAATGTGTCCTCCTTAAAAGGAATTTAACTGATATTTCAGGAAAATTTTGGGTTAAAACTGACCCTAAAGCTTGCAGAGATAACATCAACTCCCATCTCCAGGGAGATTCTGGATCTCTCTTTCTTTGGTGTGTCAGAGAAAAATGTGATTTACTCAGATACACACTACACAACAAGTTTGAGTCTTTTCATGAGTACAGTATTTCCCCCCTAAAAAAAGAAAAAAGTCATTCTAGACCAAAAGATAAAACCCCAAATTTCTTTGTTTTGACAGATATTAACATAAAACCATACAGAAAGCGAAGCTAGAAAAGGAAAAATTCCATTTTTCCCACACCTCTTAAGCTCACTGGGCTTGTTTCCTCTTCCCAGCTTTAGAGGGTTAAAACTACACCGCAGTAGCTGCACACGTGCTCCATGCCCATACTGTAATGAAAATACAAGTATAACACCACAGCATTATTTCTCACCTGTTCTGGATGCAGCAGCTTCCACCTAGTGCCAAAAAAATGTTAACTAATTAAGACATTTGCTTAGTATGTTCCCTAATTAAGACACTCTACACAATCTGTAACTATCTTCTTAAAAGAAAATGCTCCTCAGAATTACATGGGTATACAGTCCTTCCAACCAGATCAGTCAAATAAAAAAAATAAAAACCGCCCCGCATGCAGTGGTAGTACTGTACTCACAGACAGCAGACTAAAGCAAGCAGAAGGGATATCCCCCCACTGTCAGTTTGTTTTGACCTTTGAAGGCAACACATTTAAGAGATTAGCTATTTTACCACTAAGCTCTAGATTTTAAGTGTAGTCCTGAGTTTAGCAATCCCTACAAATCGATAAATATATGCATTTACTCTGCACTACAAGCTCTAAAGCTGTCTTTGTCTTTTCTGAAATAAGCATCTACCCAATATCCAAAGAAACCAAAAGCACTGGGGGGCTACTGATCTCATCACAAACAAATCAATGGCAGAGATGGGAAACAGAAGCTTTTTTTTTTTTTACCAGCATCAGGTATGACAAGTCTCCTTAGTTCATTTATCTTACTCCTCCATAGATTCCTCTAAGAATCTCCTTTAAATATTTGCAGATTACAGTTTTCTTTAAGTTATTCCACTTGACAACAATACAATCATAGAGATCTCATTACCAAATGCCACTCTTGATCCATTCTCAGCAACAGAATTTACATTGACTCCTAGACTCTGCCTGTAACAATTTTAAAAGATTAAAAATTCTTAGAGGAAAAGGTTTAACTGCATGCTATGTACCTTGGAAGACCCAAGGAAGAAAGGGGAAGAAACGAGCATCTCCTGTCCTTGTGTTGGTCAAAACACTTAGGTAAGGTTGTGGTTCTAACAAAATTTACGTAACTCTTACTGCAACAGTTTTACTCTCCAACCCCATATAATCCTACAGTGGCACGTAGTACCACCCACTCCCTATGACTCGTACCAGTGCTCATCAGACCCGCTGGTGAGCGGGTAAGCTTCCTACACCGGCAGGTAACTGTTCTTTTGTGGAATTTGACTTCTCCAGGTATCACAAGCTGAACCAGCTCTCTGCAGGATCTGATCAAACTGGATTTCACCTGCAATAGAGGAGGCTGGATCATAGCAATGACAGTAATGATCTGAGCAGCTTAAATTGTCAACATAGTGCCGTTTTGAGACTGTAAAATTATCTATAGCGAGATTTTTTTTCTTCCTACATTTACAGCTCTATGGTCACTATGCTAGCACAGCTTCCAGCTTTGTATAAAAACAAACCTGTCAGACAGATTTCTCTTTTCCAGCTCTTGCTGTCCTGTCCTATGCAGATAATACATTCTCCAGTGGCTCCCACTCTGCCAGGTAAGAAAAATTTGCAGCAAAATTGCTATAGAGGCACAGCTGCCAGCCTTGTTTGAGCATGGCAAACAATTACAAGCATTAAGACATGCAGTTTACATGTACGGCACCCCTTTTCGCCTGCAGCCACAGACCTTATTCACCTCAAAGCATCCACAAAGGGCATGCATTTTCAGAATCCTGCCTCACCTTTAGTCCCAAGCATGTAAGGAGGAGAGCACAAAGAACCATTTCAGTCTTAGGCCAGAATGATCCTGGGAAGATTGACAGAAAAACAAAAGGAAGCAGGATATGAACATGCACATCTCAAAAACTTCCAGTCATTATTAACTAACTTCCCTCCACCTTTCTGCCTAATAGCATGACTCCAACCCATAATGTCTCCTCACTGGCAGCTGGACAGTTCACGTGCTGGAGTACTGCGGTGAGTGGATAAAGGCTCTTTCAGAAGGACACGCAGTGAATGTGGAGAAGGGTTTGTGCTCCACACAAAGAAGCAGATCACATACGTGCAGCTTTGCTTTGGAGCGCGCAGAGCTAATCAAGAGACTAGCAACAGATACAGCTTGCAAACACAGTTATGACCATGTATTTCGATTTTTCTCCCCCTCCGTGAGGGTGGTCAAACTTTGTGACAGATTGCCCTGAAAGACTGCAGAGGCTTCATGCTTGGAGATATTAAAAACCCAACCGGATATGCCCCAAGCAATCTAACTTCAAAGCTGACACTAGCTTTCAAGCTGGCTGCTTTGAGCAGAGGGTCCAGACGACTTTTAAAGGTCCCTTCCAATCTCTAATTATTCTATGATCCTCTGTGGCATTCTCCTGCAGTATGCCTGGCCTCTTTCATGGCTGCAACAGTAGGATGAATGCTCCACCATGCACTATTTCACAGCTCTAACTGGATTTGTGGGTTCACTGGGAAATGTCCTTCCTTTCTTTTGCACAATCAAGATAATCTGAAAAGTTTTTACAGTCATTAAAAAAATTAGTTTCTTCATGCTGAAAGTTGAAGGTGCCTCTATAGATTTGACAGTTGGGGAGGGAACCACGGCCTGATTCCCTGACCACAGTGAAACTTGGAAAGGGATTTAAGAAGTAGTTCAGTGTATGGTAAAGGCAAACCTTGTCTGGAAAGCAAAGTAATGAAGAGGGGGGAAAAAAGTTATGAACCTTTTATTGTTAAGCTATAAATAAAACGGCTCTAAACAGGTCTTGCTCACCACCATTCCACCCTCCTGGCAGATGCAGTCAGCCAACAATATAGTCCTTCACAGAAAGATGCAGATACAGAAAGTTGTCAGACGCACAAAGGGTACCCCCCTTTAGGTCCTGAGTTGAGTTTGACTCTAGTTTTGTGGAACAAGAGCTACTCCAGACCTTCAAAGAATTTTTTAAGGTACACCTACCAAAACTCTGTCTCACTGGGAATAAACAGAGATGGGCTGCAACCCAGGCAAAGGAGAGCTAAACCTTTAGTCTTAGTCTACAGGATATTCACAAATATCATCTGAGTCAAGGAAACAGGGACACATAACAACACTAGCAGGAGAACTTGATATGGCCTCTTTTGTTATTAACAAAAACCTTCTTCACTGAGAAGGCAAAGGCATGATAAAGGAATGAAAGCCACCCCTCAACAACATGAAGAGGTAAGATTTGGACAGCTCTGCCTTCTAGAACAGTGAGCTAAAAGTGGTTGGTGCAGGAAATCCTGGAACCCCTAAAAAAAAATTTAAAGATCATAACAACTAACTGCTTCTACCACGGCAGGCTCAGTCAGGTTCACTAGTGCTCCCTTCCTGCTTCATATTAAGCAAAAACTCAACTCAAGGTATGGCATCCTGCCTGGCTACAGAACTAAGAAAGAATGTAGCTCACCCTGTGGGTCTGTTGCTCCTCCAGGAACAGAAGGTCCAATACTTCATGTTGATATCCACAAGTAATATATTACATATATATATATATATATATGTATATGAAGTTCTTAACCATGAAAAACAGCCTGCAAGGTACTTCATAAAATATGGAATACAAACTCTGAAAGCAGTGCTGTCAGAAGAATCCAAACAAAAAGAATTCTAAGCTGCTTTCCAAAGCGGCCGAGAGGTACACTAACAATGGTGACACGCCAGCTTACATATTCATGAAACAAGTATGAGGGAGGACAAGGCACAAGCGCAACCACTCCAGGTACAAGTATTTAGAAGGGTAAAATAATTCCTCGGTCTCACTGACAGGATATGTATATATCTTGAATGTAAATATATCCATGGACTACTATTCAAAGACAAGAATATTGGGTTACCCAAGTAATTGCTTACCACTGCATCACTCCTGTTTTTCCCTGTATCTATGTTTTCCAAAGCCTGGCTAGTAAACAGTATTGATGCATCCAACATAGTCCCTATGTGACTGCACATACATTATTTACAAAGAATGTGCGTATACAACATTACATTAAAAAGCTACATTAAGAGAAAATTATTGAAGCCACAAAGTCAAGCACATAAAGGTTAGAAAAAGCCACAACTAAGGATACGTCTGTAGCATTGATCTGCTACCCCACACACATAATGTCTTCAATTACACAAACATTTTTCCCCACAGCATTTATCTTATGTACACAGGAGGTACAGCACTCACAGCTACTCAGCACAGTCATTTCTTTTGTATTGTTCAGTGTGTAGTCCATGGATTGGTGTACTGAAATCCTTTCTTGAAACGCATCATTACTAATTTCTGCTTGAGTTTTATTTATTGTGCATCACAGTAACATCTAAGTGCTTCACAATCTTAATTTATTTTGTCAACACCACAGGAAACCAGTGAGTATTCTACTGATTTCCCATATGGGGAAGGGAAACCCAGAGATAAGTGTTGAAGAAGGAATTCTAGATGCCACATTTGGGAGACCATGATTTGTCAGTTGCTGATGCTGCTCCAATTGATTTTATTTGTGGACACGAGTATTCAGCACTTTCACAAAGCCAATCCTAGTATCCAAAGTCTGGGCACTCAGAAAATGTAAAAACATGTAATTAAAGGCAATTTCTGATCAGTCCAATTTAGATCACCAGACTAACACTTTTCTTCCAGCAATGTTCTGCTTCAATTGTCGCAAATTCCTGTAACCAAAGAAGGCACCCTAAAATTGTCTTCTCCTTGCTGTGCTACAAGTTACATTTCCAGAACAGAACAGAACACTGTGTACTTTAAGGAAGCTGATGAAAAAGTAGCATGCAATCTCATAATTTAAAATGTAGTATTTGAAAACAAATACACAATAAAGGACTCAAAAATGCAAATTTGGTTTTGTTTTCTAATTTTTGGGTTGCTACTTATAAGAGTATTTTATCTTTATATTTGCAGATAATCAAAAGCAAACTTCATCATTTGGCACCTAAGTAACACATGCACAACACTACCAGAAGTCCTTTTCTTGCCTAAACACAGAGCGGCAGGGGCTGGCAGGACCCTCCGGAGCTCCCCCCGTCCAGCCCCCTGCGTGAGCAGCACCCCCAGAGCAGGGGCACAGGACCGCGTCCAGGCGGGGTGGGAATGGCTCCAGGGAAGGAGACTCCACAGCCTCTCTGGGCAGCCTGGGCCGCTGCTCTGGCACCCGCACAGCAAAGGGGTTTTGCCTCAGATTTCAGTGGAACTTCCCGTGTTCCAGCTTGTGCCCGTTGCCCCTTGTCCTGTCGTCGGGCACCGCTGAGAAGAGCCCAGTCCCACCCTCCTGACACCCGCCCTTCAGACACTGATAAGCACTGAGGAGATCCCCCTCAGCCTTCTCTTCTCCAGGCTGAACAAGCCCAGGTCTCTCAGCCTTTCCTCCCCAGGGAGATGCTCCATCCCCTGAGCATCCTTGTGGCTCTGCGCTGGCCTTGCTCCAGCAGCTCCCTGTCCTTCTGGCACTGGGGG
>VZTV01106910.1:0-24675 GCA_013400875.1 Anhinga rufa | reverse complement strand
TTTCCTTTGATTGCTTTGTTTTTCAGTTTCTATTCCTACCTACTCTTGGGGTTTAAAAATGAAGAACAGTGCAGCTATTAAAAACAGCGTTTCTGAAGTAGGTGGAGATTTTCAAAGGGATGAGGAGGGGTGGGTATGAAGCCCAAAGAGGACGGAGGGGAGACAAGCACACCTGCCTCAGAGCCCGGCCTCACCTGCACCTCCTTGAAACTTGTCCTAAGTGCTAGGTACACATCAGCAGAGTTGGCCAAAGCAGGGCCCTCCCATACGGCACAGCCAACAGGGCTTCGTGCTCGCTGCGAACCCAGTCACAAACACCACCTCCCACAAGTCCACAGTCATCTAACAGGCAAATCACTTGCAGATTACATTTTTTAAAAAGATGAAAGAATGGGATAGCACAATATTGCTTACTTGGTATTTATCATCTGAAAAAAAAAAACAACCAACCCACAAAAAACAGTGAGGACATTTTCTGTTATTACACAGGAGCCCTGGGCTTTTTAATGTGAGATGGAGCAAACGGGGCAAGAACCAGTGGCTGCAATCCCTGGCCTCCCTCACCTGCCTTGCACCTGGGGATGCTCAGCAGGGCAGAGCAAAACAAGAGACTAAAGCTTGCATGGAGAAGGGTTTAAGTGGGAAAGATTTACCTCAGTGTGCAATGTGTAAAAGACTAAAAGCTGGTTTTATAACAAAACTGGCCAAACAATGCTGCTCTCTGCCAGGTTCCTTCATTTTCTGATCAGTGTAAATTAGTCACCCTGCCACAGGGAGAAGAAACAGGCCAGAGCAGGGACTGAGAAAACAGTCCACAAAAGCATGAGATACCAAATAATAAAAGGTAGGGGGAAAAGATTCAAAATGGTGACCTGAGACAGCAAAGTCTTCTTACAGACATCCTTACAAATAACATTAAACCAACATGCAAACCTTTCACATCAGGGTCTGAACACAGGTTTAACTAGTGGCAAATAGGAAAAAAGTGAAGATTTTGGCATTTGCTGCATGACTTGGAGATAGGATTTTCAGGTAAGTCTCAGACAGGAAGGCACCCAGCTTCCCACAGAGCTGCAAGCAAACAAAGTGGGTATAAAATAGCCACAAATAAATTTAGGTGATAAATTTGGTGAGCTTCTAGCCATCAAAGCAGCAAGGTGTCAAACAAGCTCTCAACAGCACTAGAGAGGGTAAGAAAGGCCAACACCTCCTAGGACATACTTCTAGAGTACTCTCCAGGAGTTTTGGAAGGGCTGCACAATGAGGCTGCCTAAGATGGCAAGAAACTTAGCTCTGAAGCCTGTTCCATCATGGTGCTCCCAAAAGCCCAGGCTAAACCGCCATGGCCCAAGGGACCACGGGGGATTATGTGGTAAATACCTTGACATGAGGAGGGTTAGTCATTAAATATAATGACTTCTTTTTCAGCGCCTTCAGAACATACAGACACCCCCCATAAACACACCTACACATAGATGGAGATATATGCATAAAAAAAAGCAACAACCAAAGTCACAACTGCTCTGAGCTGTACAAAATGCACCTTGCCCTGTTATTTTTACTATATAGTTGGGACTAAAAAGTAAAATGTGTCCAGGAACACCTGATAGGAAGCAAAGAAACAGTTCTGTTTAAAATCTCTGCTTCCTTTCACTGTTTATTGTTCCTCACCTCTATTGCTGTCTCAAGCACAGCTGGACAATAGCAAACAAAGGCCTGTTAAATCCTGCTCTTAGTGCTTTATTCCCCAAATACCCATCACCTACAAGAGAGAAAAGATAAAAGTGAGGAGTTTGACCTGACCACACTCACAATGCAACTGCTTCCCCGTCTATCTGAATAACATAAAAAGGATGTCAGGAGAGCAGATGGATTGGAAGGGAATTTGGAAAACAACAACAAAACGAAACCCAAGACCTAAAAACTGTCTCCATCCAAATAAAGCTCCTTGCTCTGTTCTGATCCCACCGGATTTCACGGCAGGCATCACAGTGCTCTTGCTGGCATCGGGAACCAGGGCTCAGGCTGTCAGAGATACCCTGCTGCCAGCAAAATAGTCAAAGGAATTCAGTGGTGTAATGGGACCAGAGCATTCACCACAGACACAAACCACAGACCACTTCACAAACATTAATCACATTACCCCATGTGGCTGGGAGACTGGCACTAAAATGCTCAGTGGTCCCCCTACCCCCAGCCCAGCTCTACCGGCCTCCCAATCCTCCTGGCATTAAAGGTCCATGGGTATTCAACATAAGAGCAGTTCCTTTAGGAAAGGTTTCACATCTTCTTAAGACCATAAAATGAAATGGATCTTAGCTTAATTATTTTTCTAAGAAAATAACGAAGGAATAACAAATGTTACCCACTCTCACTGTTTAGCTTAAATCTGAATTAACAGTTTGCTCTCAGCACAGGACACATTGATGGTCTATCACTCAGAGGAGACCCACGTCGACAAGCCTGGAGCCCACCGAGCACCATCATAACACAACCATCAAGAGCTTTCACAAAATCACTTCCCTTCAGGTTTTTCAAGCAAAATTCTCAACCACTGGTATTAAAGCACCTGCCTCCTTTAGAGAAGGGTATTTTTGCTGACTTCAGTGAGTGTTTAATACAGCTTTCACCAGGAGGCAGCTGGACCAGAAAGCGCAGTGGCTCTATGGTCAGGACTAAGGTGCTGCACCCCCTCCAAGCCTTCCCCACAACCCTCCCCTGCAGCCCACAGAGCACCCACCCAGCATGGGGATGTTCCAAGAGGAGAGCAACACTTGGGGACACACACTCAGGCCGTGAATATGGTGATGAGAGGGCTTAGGTTGAACTTTTCATTATTCTGCCATAAAGTTTTAATTCTGGGCTACAAAGCAGAAGAAGCTGAACTCACAGTGGGTGCCCCCTTCCCTCTGAATCAATAAGCAGCATCAAGACACCGGCTCTGGAAGAGTTGCCGCAGCTCCTCTGCTGTTAAAAGGTTGCTGTGCACTTCAATGAAACCAAAAGGACAGATCTCTGCTGTTACCAGCTAACCTAAAGGTTAAGACATGCTGCTGCATTGTTTGCAGCAAATGGCCAACTGTTCAGGTTTATAGCTTCTTCCAGGAGCTGCTAACTGCCAGCCTTCGCTCTGCTTAGCGCCGCACTGGAGGACACACACAGGGATGTAGATTGGCTAGCACCGTACTGCAAATGAAACACAATGCTTGCAAAAGACCAGGCAGGCTGCAGACGGGGCTGCCTGCGAGAGCTGCACAGTGCCAATTACCAAACACAGACCCGTGCTGACAGCATTGCTCTAATTAGGCTCCTGTAGCCTGGCCTACAGCACACCCTGCGTTCCATCGACCAAAACGGAAAAGAAATCCCCGGGAAAATGGAGAAGTCTCAGCAATTATTCTGAAAAGTACTAGCATACACATTCAACGTGGAGGAAAGCAGACTGCCACGGAGTGGCCACTTAACCACAGCCCCTCTTCACCTCCCCAGTGCTCTCCTCTGCAGATGTGCCGTGTCCTTGCTTGACTGTGTCTCCAGTGCACTCTGCCTTTCCTCTCCAGCATCCTCGGCTTCTACCATCTATGCAACAGTGGCAATTCTGGTCCTGACCTGTAAAGAATAACAGGATTCCCCTCTCTTCTTGACTTTTACTAAATCATCAGGGCAACAAAAGGGATTAGAACAAAAGGTTAAATTAACAACTTGGTGAAGAACACCGCCTTGGTTTCTGATGGGTTTAAGCCAGCATTTACACTGAACGCTCCAGGCTGAACAAGGTTTGTGCAATCACCCACAGGCCTAAGTTGGTATTTGTACTATCACCCATGACAGTGGCTGTTCAGCCTGCAGAGCTTCCCCAGTACACTCTCTTCTCTCTGGGGAGCAGGACAGGACAGCTCATTTCATGGCGTCCTTCTGCCCCTCCAAGACCTTAGTCCATTCCCAGAGGGGAAACCTCCTATTGCTGCAGCACAAGGCTTCTTATTAGTGTTTTTTTCTCTTAACAAGTAAAAAGAATTTGTAAAAGGGTTTTGTTGCGGTTTAACCCCAGCAACCAAGACCCACAGAGCCACTTGCTCACTCCCCCCGGTAGGATGGGGGAGGGAATTAGAAGACTAAAAGTAAGAAAACTCCTAGGTTGAGATAAAGACAGCTTAACAGGTAAAGCAAAGCAAAACAATTAATTCATTCACTGCTTCCCATGGGCAGGCGGGTGTTCAGCCATCCCCAGGAAAGCAGGGCTCCATCACGCATAATGGTCCTTGGGAAGACAAACGCCATCACTCCAAACATCCCTCCTTCCTCCTTCTTCCCCAGCTCTATATGCTGAGCATGACACCACATGGTGTGGGACATCCCTGGGGTCAGCTGGGGTCACTGTGCCAGCCGTGTCCCCTCCCAGCTCCCTGTGCCCCCCCAGCCCCTCGCTGGTGGGGTGGGGTGAGGGGCAGGAAAGGCCTTGGCTCTGTGTAAGCCCTGCTCAGCAGGAACTGAAACATCCCTGCGTTATCGACACTGTTTCCAGCACACATCCAAAACATAGCCCCATGCTAGCTACTGTGGAGAAAATTAACTCTGTCCCAGCCAAAACCAGCAAAGGTTTCCAGTTTAATTACTTGTGTATTTGATCACAGCCTATTTTCAAGCCAGAGGCAAAAAGCAAACCACACATTATAAGATGACCTCTTTCTGACCAGCAGTGTCAAGGCTTGCAGAGCAGAGGCTCTCTGTGGAGTATCCACGGACCTGTCAGGCTTTGCAGCTACTAGCAGTCAGTTGCATCTGGAAGTTACACACCACTGGTAAATCTAGGGCTGCCTGTATGCATCCTTTACCATGCAAACATCATGTCTACCCTTCCTAAACATCCACTGAACCATGTGAGTGTCTGCAGCATGGGATGGTACTGGCTCTCCAACCAGGAAAAAGAAACCCTGAAAACACTCAGGAAGTAGAAAACAGTTTTAAAGAAAGATACTCCACTAATAGTCCAAACCACTATGTTATAGAAGAACAACACAGCAGAATTTAAAGGAATTGCTGTGAATTACTGCATGGATTTTAAAAAATAAACTACACCATGGAATTCTTTCATTTAAGAAGCTTCTTTGCAAAAATCCATTTCTTGCTGCTTTGATTCAATTCAAGATGCTCCAGAACATCCACATGCTGATCAAACAAGATCTGGGGGTTTATCATCTTCAGAGATGCAGGGGATGGGGAGAGGGAATGACATGCCACAGGCTTGGGCTGTATTTAATACACAGCACATTACAGTCTGTCTTATTATGTTCTTGCTCCATGGAGCACCTACCTGCCAAAGTCAGCTACTTCACCTGGCACCTAGATGCAGACACAACACACGGGATATTAAATCTGCCATCTCCAGCTCAGAAATTAGATTTCTGTTAAGAGCTCTATTTCTTGCAGGAATAGCTTCAGAGGTGGAGAAGTGTCCTCATTAGACTCTCTTCTCATGCCAGTGAAGTAACTTGCTGCACTATGTAATGGCTGAAAAGAAGATGCAAATCACTGTATATAGCTCTATGTTTCCAAGTGGCAAACAATTCCAGCTTGTTTGAAAACTCTTCCTTAAGAGGAAGCTAAACTGCCCTTTTGTGCCAATTAAACGCTCACCAGAACAGAGTCTGAACCTACGCTATTTATTGTTTAATAAAAAAGGGAAGAAACAATTTTGCTTCCCTTTTTAAAAAAATATAAACATCTTGCTGAGGATTCTTCTGAGAGGATGTTTTTTCATTAATCATCTTCATTGTTCATTAAGACTCTCAAACACTAACCATGATAAAAGACAGTTGCTTCTCTAGGCAGTTCAGAAAATGATCCTCCTTTCAAGGGCCCCAAAATCATACTGTAAACATTTCCTAACAAACAAGGTTTTCAAAAAACAGCATTGCTACCAGGCAAGGTGCTAATATACTGGTTGTCAAAGCAAGACAAAGCAACCTACGCAGCCCAGTTCTTCCAACCATTTAGTGAAGGAAAAAAATCTACCAGAAGTGAGGTAAGTTGTTTGTGTGGGGTTTGGGCTTTTAATTATTCCTTTTCACACAACTCTGTTTAAGATGCTGTATCAAAACCTCATCAGATTTGAAACAATCATAAACTCATAACCAGAACAACCCTGGAAGAAAACAAACCAGCACTAAAACAAACCCGAAGACCCAGATCATCACAGCCTCTTTGTACAACACCAGAAGCGGATGCATTGCAGTTTTGCCTTCACACAGGTGTTCTCAGATGAGGCAAATTTAAGTGTCTTTGACACACTGAGATACAGTGTCATGAGCACAGCTCATGATGCTGATAGTGGGTTTTTTTCTACCACTTTATATGAGGTTATTTCCATTCCTTTTTTTTTTTAAATTGTTTCATTATGTTTGTCTAAAACATGTTCATAGCTTTAGAAGAACAAAAGCAAGAACAAAACCAAATCAAAATCCTCAATATGTTGTTCTGGAATTTAAAAAAAGGTGGGGAAGGAGGAGAGGAGTAGCAGAGGCAAGCTGTCCAGCACTGAGCTTTTGGCAGATCCGCAATTCACAAACCAGGAGATGCTCCTCCACCTTCCCTTACTTCTTGACACCCCTTGGACAGCCCAGTCCTGCCTGCACCTGCTTCGCACCCGGCCATGGCTGGGAGGCAGCATCCTCTCTCTAGGGCTATCACGCTGTCTGCAGTGCTGCAAGGGGACAGATCTGTGCTGGTCTCTTCCCCTGGAGCACCTAGCTTTGTTCAAGATCAGTGAGAGCCGAAAACAACATCTAGTAGATTAAATAAGGGTTTCTTCAGTTCTTCCCCCTTCTCTGATACAAGGTGCTGTCAGCAAAAGCAGTGATTGCAGGCACTGCCTGGTTATGCTGAAGGAAACAGGAGTGAGCTCTTCCCATGCCCAAAGGGAGGGGAAAAAAATAGGAAAACAGTTTGCTTGAGAAGGCCACAACTAGCCATGAG
Source organism: Anhinga rufa (assembly GCA_013400875.1). Lineage (NCBI taxonomy): Eukaryota > Metazoa > Chordata > Aves > Suliformes > Anhingidae > Anhinga > Anhinga rufa. The sequence goes on along the minus strand of VZTV01106910.1, from coordinate 17,700 downwards.
ATTCCAGTTTGATCTGTGCTCCCTTGAGCTAAGACAGTTGAAGAAACAAATAAACAAAAAAAACCCACCAGCCCACATCACCAAAAAAACCTAACAAAAAAGACTTCCCTGAACTACTCAGTCCCTCGAAGCTCAGCTGGCCCTGCAGCTTCCCTTATCAAACCACACCAGCACTGGCAGAAACAAGACCAGCAAGGCCCTCCGTGCAGTCACAGCAGCTCACTGCCAGCTATCGAGAGAGAGGCATTCCTCCCCTTCCATAACTGCAAACCACTTACCAAACCCATATTTTCCTGTTTCCAAACAAAGGTACTGCCCCAGTTCCTGGCAGCCAGCTGGGCTTCAGACAAGCTCCCCATGGCAGCACCCCACACACATGGCCGCACAGCCACGGCCCCACATACCCAGGGCACTGCTCCACACCTGCAACAGCAGCTTGACTCGGAGCCTTGCCTGCCACCGGCTCAGGGCTAGCCCAGAGGCTGTTTCTAAATGTCTATGTGTGCGTGTATACATACATCTATTATAAATAAATGAAATATATGAATATTATTTTCCTTTAAATAAAGTAATTCCCACCAGCCCACAGACCAAAGTGCTCCATCTCAGGGAATTTTTATTTTTTTTTTTTTTTGCTGTCAATGAATTTTGCTCATGGCAGTGGTTTAAAGCTGGACATATTCCATACAGAAGCTAACCAGAAGCATTTGTTTCTCAAATAACAGCCTCAATTGGGAACAGGCTATATAAAAAATATTTTTAAAAGGAAGGGAAAAGAAAAGAAAGAAAAAAAGAGAGTCCTTTCTTAGTCATGCAAGTCAAACACTGTAAAAGGGGAATTAAGTGTGAAAGTCATGGGAGCACAGCACTGGAGGGGACATCCTGTATCTTAAACTCCTTCACTGTCTTAAGCAACAGTATATGTTATTCCTTTCAGTTACTGAGAATTTGAAACTTAATTTCAACCTCCAGGCTAAATCTATTAATCTTACTTCCTTTGGTTCTCTTGTTGACTCTGCTCCTCAGTCAAATAATCCTCTGCAGGGTGCTTAACCCCAATACACCTGGGGGAGGCATCACCCCCCACTCTATTTTGCGAGACTAAACAACTCTTCTAGCTTCTGCCCTTTCATCTCAATCATAATAGTCCATTGCCATAACTTCCCAGTTAGGATTAATTTCTCTTAATGTTGGGTGGTCACACTGAGGTCTTGTGTAACGGCATCAGCACTTCTCTTTCTTTACCAGAGATACCTGGGCATTTGGCAGAGCTGGTTCCCCTTCATACTCGAATCCTCCTCACATGCTTCTCCTAAAGCTATTTTTTTTTTAAATGAGTCCCTTACAGTATTTTATTCCATTAATTTAGCACACTTTACTATTTCAGTCTTCACTGTCTTTTCTCGATGGTCCTGTGAGATAGTTGGATCCTCCTCTGCAACAAGGATGCTCTGCAGCTTCAAGTCACCAGAGCCCCCTGCACCAGTACCCTGGTGGTGGCCCAGCAAGCACCCCACCAGCATACAGTGAGTGCCACAGACACCGACAGTTACTGCCCAGCCCCGCAGAGCTGCCAAAAATGTTGCTTTCATTAAAATGCATTAAAAAAAATAATTAATAAATTTGGATTTGGAACCCCCCTCCCACAAAAGCTTGCAAGGCAAACACTGCTCCCCAGTAGTGAAGCCTGAGCTGGGAAGCAAAATCTAACAGTGAAATGTGAATGAAATGCAAAATGTAAACAAACAGACTCAATGACATCAAATAAAATGATCAAGTTTTTGGATGTAATCCAAACTTAATAGCACAGAAGGAACTGAACGTTGAACTTGTGGATTTGTAACCTCAAGTGTCTGTTTCATTTCAAAAAACAGCTGCTGGCTGCATATTTGCACACTACACTTTCATACAACACACACATCACCTGCAAGAGTCTCCTGCATTTAAATAAAAATCACACATAGCCAACTATCATGAGAATGAAAAATAACCTTCCTGAGCACTAGCTGCTCCCCAGGCAGCTGGAGAAATCCTCCCAAGGGACGCCTGCACCTTGCACACCCCGCTCACCCCTGCCTGCATCGCCTCTAGGAAGTGTTCTGACCCCGGAGCAGCAGAGAGGGTACAGGTAGCAGCCCCTGCCTGTGGCAGCTCCCACCCAATGGAGACAATGGCAGAAGACAACCAGCCATGGTGACGGCTCCCCATGGATGTCCAGCTCTTCGCTACAAGCTGTCTTTGGGCTCGGGGGCTGCGGGTGCAATTACTGCACTGCTCTTAACTCCCCAAGTTTGCCTTCACAGAAGGGCTCAAAAGGATCTGGACCTCCTGTCCGCAGGTGGCTGCTCCTGCCTGATGACAGGCGGCAGGAACAGCCCCACGTGGCCCATACAGGATCTGCCACCCCAGCTCCAGGACAGCAGCACTATGGGGACCACCTTCACCCCCCCTGCAGCCCCTTTCACTGCACACAAGCCAGGGAGGATGAGGAGGAGCACAGCCATGCAAAGCCCAGGCAATGCCTTAACCCTTCCTCGCTCTCCTCTGGGGGCACGGGCACGCAGAGCACCGCATGGAAAAAAATATGCTCCAAAACGGGTCATCTATTCTGTACCCTTGTTATTTGCAGCTAAGTATAATGGAAAAAATTGACTGTTTGCTTGGTGCAATAGGGCATGACTCTGTTTACACAGAAATAATAGCTAAACAGTGATGGATTCTAAATCTCCATTACAGTGAAAGATCTGAAGGAGTAAAGCAGTTAGAAAAATAATTGGTTTTCTTGTTTAGTTTTAAAAAGCCTTTACGCACTGCCAAATTGAGAAGACTTCTCACTTTATNGGGTGGGGGGGGTGGGGGTGGTGGTGTCATTATATTAACAAAGGGAATAAAACCAACCCCAACCTACTTAGGGAAAAAGGAAGGCCTTTGACCTTCCCTGTTAATCCAGAAGGTCAAGCGTTGGGAAGCCCAGGAGATGCGGGACCATAGCCCACATAGTCCCATCCCAGGAATGCAAGGCACAAGATGATAAACATGGCTTAGCAATCAGGCTTGGGCTTTTGTTCTGCGTTTTTTTTGGATGAAGCAAGTAATTATTACAGCAAACTGGAAACTTGTTAAGATTTCAAGGAAAAGGAAAAAGATATTTAACTTAACCACTGTCAGCCAAGCACCAAACCTGGACAGGGAAGCAAGTGCCTCTCTGTCCTCGTGGAAGAGGAGACAGAAAAGGAAGACTTACAGAGTCAGGTCAAACTGAAAAATGAAGCCTTCCCAGCACCTTTCATTTTAAACCCAGGCTGGAAAACAAGCACCAGCTAACTGGAAATAGCGTAGTAATAACAGTAATGAAAACCATGCAGGACTTCTCTATAATGGAAAAAAGGCAGACACTTATGAGTTCAGAGCCCTCTAGGATGCTTCTGAATATTTCAAACACTAAAACGAGGAACTCTATGTTTTCTGAAGGCAGAGACCTTTCCCCTACCCCCCAACTTCTCTGAGGCAGCTCTTTAAATCATTTAGCAGCATGGTGATTATGTTTGGTGCTGGAGGAGATGGTGGCACCCACCCAGAGTGGGATGGGGATACAGCTGCCAGTGACATTTGTGGCATCTCGGTGGAGTGTCTCAGAAACCCAAAGCATGCCAGTCTGAAGCCATGCCGTTTGGGGTGACAGTGGCCAAGGGGCTCCCCACACTGCTTTAGGTCATATTTACATACAAAAGAGCAGCTGCTGTGCAGCTATTATGCTGCAAACTTTTCAGTGGTGACCCGTGGTGGGTGTGGGAGAGGGGGGAGCAGTGGATGCAAAGCACCTATTGAGGTCCCATTAATTTTTCAGGAATTCTCAGGCTTTGGCCTTTACAAAACACAGCAGGAGGAGTGAAGAGGAGAAGGAGATTCCAGCCAGGAGGAGAGTCTCCCCCCAGCAATCCTCTCCCCATCAACAGCTTTGTCAAAACAGAGAAATGAATAGAAGCTGATCTGAACTCCTTGCATTCCCTAATTAGAAGGGAAAAATCCTGGGCAGTGATTGAAGCGAGAAGCAGCCCCTCGCAGGGGCACGGGCTCACCAGCACACGGCACACACACACACACAGAGAAGTTTCTCTCCACAGTCCAATTTCCGGAAATTTATTTCGGTTGTAAACCATTAGGTGCCAATTTTTCAAATCAACCTTACGATTCAATAGCACTGGCTGCCTAATAGACTCTGAAAAATCTTCCACTGGCTCACAGCTGAGCAAACGTTATCTAAAAACATCTTAATAAGGCTCTTGCTATTCTTTCACCTCACTGCTTACAAAAGGGGAGACAGTTAAAGGCAGCTCAGTGCAGATGGCTGAGGGGCGCAGTAATGTTGGGGAGGAAGTGATGGTCCACACCAGCAAGCTCTGAAGGGATGCGATCCCCCATCAGCATCACCCCATACAAACGTATGCTAACAACAACCAGAGGAGGGAAAGTCCACAGCCCTCCCTCCTGCAGTCTGCTCTGTAGTCCTTACTGAAGAGTTGGGGTAAAAAACCCCACGATTTCTTTGCAGTGTGCAGAAAGAGGTCTGGAGAGGCACCAACCTCGTCCCCACTATCTCCCTGTATTGCCCAAAAGTAGGAACGTTTTTCTCTGCTGGTTCCTTACACTGGGAGGCGTCATGATGCCAGTGAGTTACACACCTTATTTATCAACCAGCCCGAACGTAGAGCGCCTATGGACCCTGCAACCTCTGCGGCACTTGTGCCCATGACCCTGCTGCGTGGTGGGACACGTTTTGCAGAGGAGGACGGGTGACATGGAGTGGCTGGGGGCTCTGACCAAGGGGAGCACCGCAGCTCCTCAGGGTTGGCTGTGAGCCCCCATCTAATCCCGCCATCCCCCATGTTCGGCTGCCAGCATGCTCACGCAGCCGCCACTCAGCCGCAAGTTACAGCCATAAATTACAGCCCAGTGAATTACAGAAAACAAAAATCAGCATCAGTGTAATCTTAATATTCCTGGCTGTGGATTTCAGCACTTCAGCAGCTCAAGGTCATGCTGGCAGAGAGCAGACCAGCACTGTGAACCTCACCTCCCAGCCCCGGGATGTCCCTCTCCTCCTCTGAGGGGTAGTTTGGCCAAAAGGTCCCCAAAGTTTTTAATGGGGCTGTTGTTTAAAAAAGTTTAAGAACTACTATATAAAAAAAGTCATGTTATGCAGTCTGGAAAGCTGGTCAACAATGACCTTGTCTAACTCACAGGCCTGTGCTCAACATTAAGGAAAAATACTTAATATCCTATCTCCAGATATCTGAAAATTCAGATTACATGTCTAATGCACCTCAAGATTTTTCTAGCTATCCCTGGGGCAATCCAATAGCATGCATATACCCCAATACTTTAATGTTTAAATAAAAGGAAATATTCTTATTGGATTCCTTTACAAATTCCTGCACACAACTTAAGGAAATAAACGTCTCATTCCAAAACCCACCCCCAGGCTCAACCTATCCTCCCTACTTTGCATGCCATTTATATTTAATTGCCTCCAAAAACAAGGCCAGGTGGGTCAGAGAAGGAGTTCACCTTCTTTTGTGGCAAGTTCTCACGGCTTCACAGAACGGCACACACACACAAAGATGTAAAATCAGTGCAGCCAGAAGTTCCCAAATTTGTTCTTGTATAAACGGCGTGGTTGAATGCATTTTGAGGAATGCATGGAGAGAAGAAAGTGCACTTGGTTCAGAGCTTAAGCTCTGTTTTTTAGTTTTATAACCAGGATCCAAAGCCCCAAAAGGGGGTGGGGGAAATTAGGCGTAGAATGTTAATGCTGACAGATTTACCTTCTGTGTTAATAGAGGATCTCTGTACTTAGGAAGAGACAGAGCTGCACACTATAATCAACCCTTGCACAATATCCACTTGACTGTGTGAATATCCCAACTCTGCTTGTATGAGCAGCTTATAGGAATTACAAAGGCTGAGCTAGCGAGGAGAGAAAGGATTACCGAGGGCCACAGTTCATTCTACTTCTGCATAAACAAAGTATGACCTTGATTAATTTAATAATCAAACTCAACATTCCCATTAAACTGCTGCCGGAGAGCAGCGCAGGCCAGAGAGATAACCACCCACACTTCTCCAGCCCCAGTGGACAAACGGACACGCTCAGGCTTTCCATCTCCAAAAAGGCTAAACAACCGCTTAGCAGGATTAATTTTTAATAACTCAGCACTTTGTTTTTATGTACTTATTAAAATTTAAGACACTGAGCCATTGACCCCTGTAATTTTTCAATTGTTCAAACCATGAAGTCTGGGTTGGCTAATTACGCCTGAACAGCTGTTGGAGACGACCTTGTGATCAGTGGGGAAAAGTGATGTAATACTATCGGTTTACTAAGCTCCACAATGGTTCTTCTCCTCCTCCCTACCCTGTTATAATTTTAAATAAGTTCATGAGTTAATTACACAGAATAATTCAGAGGATTATTTGGGAAAATAAACCCTCTTGATAGTCTACTAAGTGACAGTCGCAGCTACATGCATATGGGGTACTTGCAAACTTCACCTTCACTGACACCATGAAAAATTTAGTATTCATGTGCTAGACCTCTTCTCCAATAAAGCTGGAGCAGAAGTGAGGAGTCAGTAGTACCCAGGTCCAAGCCCTTCCACAAGAAAACACGGCAGCATAGCGGCTATTGGCATCTGCTCCCAGCACTGGGGGAGAGTCTTGCAGACTTTTGTCAGGGTGAAAATAAAACACAGGCCTGTGCAGATGACCCACCCAGCAGAAACTGAAGAACTCCCTGCAACAACTGCTGTAGTGATTGAAGTGTCTGATAAACAGTCACAAGTTCTCTAGAGGTATCTGTCTCCAGCAGCTTCTGGACTGACTTTCAGAAAGAGGGAGAAAACAATTCCTAGAAAAACAACTAAGAGGAATTCTCATCTCCAGGGAAAGGGAACAAATCATTGAAACAAAGTAAAAGCTAGAAGATGGAAGGGCAAAAGAACAGGTAATTATCAAATGCATAAATAACATGCTGTGTGTCTATTTACTGTCGCTGCCTGGGGACAAATGAACAGCGACCTGAGAACTCTTGATGGAGACTACTCCTACCCAGCGCTGGCCAGCCAGGTCAGAAGCCCTTTCTCTGCCTGCCAGCCTAACTCCAGCCACTACCACCAATGCTCGCCTATGCTCAAAAAGAGATTTATATATGTTTTCCTTTTATACCAGAAGACCCTTCTATTGCACACACTGATGGCTTAGACACCTTACAGAGGAGTTGCTGGGTTTTTAAGATGCTATCTTAAACTGTTTCCTCTACCTTGCTGTTGAGCCTGACAAAGAGGTTCCCTTCCCCACTGTGTCTTACCATCATCACCCTCACCAGTCCAACACTCCCAGCGCCTCTGTGGCTTGCTGGGTACCAAGCTGAGTAAAAGTTATTAAGTCTAAAAAATATCTATTTCATGATTATGTTTTGGTCAATACACTTGTAGTATCCTCCTCCAAGCGCTGCACCCACAAAACATCCCAACCAGCACACATCAGACCTCGCTAGCTCCCTGTTTAAACCACTGTAATCAGAAAAAGACTGGGATATACATCCTCAGCCATTAGGATTCTTCATGCTCCTGGGAGAGGTAAAAATGCCTTGACTCTGCAAAGACCACTAAGAAAGATGCTACAAATGCAGGGGGTGATTAAAACAGGCAGCTATAGGTACCTGAGACCAAACAGGAGCTCTGAGCAATGCCCAACACCTGGCACCAAAGCACTCCAATTACATGAAAGTTTCTCACTATCCATAAACAAGCCACAAAAATCCCCCACCAAGAGCTTGAAAGTGATGATTTCTAAAGCAATTAACAGCTAAGTATAAAGCAAGCTAGTGCTGGGGACCAACCATGTCGGGAAGCATCAGGAGAAGGCAAGCAGCTCTTGCTCTGACTTAGGCTGCTGTAAGCAAACAGCCTGCCACATTCCTCACAAACGCTCACTGCCTGCACAGCTTCCCAGTAAGGGCAGCGACCACAAGAAAATGAACTGCATCTGTTGGAGATATGCACAAAACAGTTAAAGGTAAATTGGACTTCCTTCTGAAAGACTGAACAAAACATTGTACTTATGATACCGAGCACATTCCTGTATACATTCTGTGAGCATATTTGCACAGCAAAACTTTTGCTGGAGCAAGCATACAAAAAGCAGGGGGGTTCTCAGTTTAAGTTACTCCCACTCCCCATATCTGTGTACTTAGTAGCTAAATGTGTTTAAAAGATGAGACCAAAAGAGAACTTAATATGACAACTGCTGCAATCAGTAGTCCAAACAATTGACTTTTAAGTTTTCCATTAAATCAGAGAGAAAAATTACTGCATCGAGATGCTGAAAAACACATTTCCTCCTTTGCAGACAGCAGTGTTTATAAACACACAGAAGCACTGCAAAGGCCTTAGGGTTTGTTTCCACCAAAAATAGCAATTGTCAACAGAGACACCATATTTCAGCATCATGAGCTGTTACAGATTTCTATTAAAAATTAACATGCATTTGCTATTATTTCATACAATTTATAACTGCATATAAACCCAAACATGCAGTGCCACAAACACACATCAGGGTGTGACCAAGAGCACTCTCAAAAGCCTGACTGCAGAGTAGCTCAGATGCTCTTTTGTGAACTTTTCACTGAGTTCAGCTGCAGTGAAGCGCGTAGGATTTCCTTTGCAGCTTCTTTTTTAAGCTATGCATTAGCAGATGTTTTTTTGTTGTGTGTGGGTTTTTTTGTGTAGTTTTTTTTTTTTTTTGGGGGGGGGGAGGTCGTAATAAAGCAGAAGTAAGTACTTCCAACATGCACACACAACAGCAGCTCTGCTCAGTTCATCACACTGCCCTAGCTGCACACATGTGTGTTGCTTCAGACCCACAGCCTCTACATCTGCCACTGACGAGCATTTGTGTTTATCCTGGAACAAATGTACGCAAATTTTATTGTATTTTTTCAAATGTGCCTTGTTTAAAAGATTATATCCTTCCAGGAGGCTGGGTTCTTCTTTTCTTTGCTGTCCTGCATACAAACACACAAGGCAGAAAAAAGCCCACATTCATCTGCTTTGCCTGGGCTTCTCACAACAACCGCAGGTAGCAGGGAGTGTACACGTGTCTTCAAAGCTCCCCACAACTCCTGGGCTGTGGTTTCAGATCCTCCCGCAAGCCGAGAGCTGCTGGTGGTTGGCCAGGGCAGGCAGGCACTGCTCCTCAGGCGATTGCACAGGTTTCTGCCCTATCTCCATCTTCTCTGAGACAACGGATGAGCCCATCTGTCAGGTCCCCACCATGTTCTCACCAGAAATTAGGTTTGAATCACAGTTCATATGATGCTGAGCACACAACATACATACCTCAGTGCTACTTACAGTCCTGGGGTGTCTCCAGAACTTATATATATATATGATGTGGATTTAAATTTTAGGGTGCCGAATATAATAGCGAGGTTGTGTGAGGTATGGGGGGTTAGCGGAGCTGAGGTGAAGCTAGGGTCAGAAAAAAATATTTTGTTGAAACAGAATCGGTCAGTTATTTTCAAGCACTTCCAAAAAAATATTGGCTACTTTTCTTTATCTCCCACAGTTACAACAAATTGCAGGTGTCCTGCAGAAACCCTTCTAATCACTCCTGGCCACTCTAGTACCTTTTTGCTATCCAGGTGTGGCAAAGGGCCCTCAGTTATAATAATAAACCCTCTCTGCTCAGCCCACGACTCCTGTAGGTGCAAGTCTGTGACTGCTGAGAGAAATCTCCAGTTCTTGCCGTTCCCCTAAAACAAAACACAAGCTGTCACCTGGATCACTGACCCATTCGTTGACTTCTTACAGAGACTCCTCTCTTGCCCTGGTGTGGAAACCACCTGGCCACAGAGCAGCTGCTGGGAATACTCTTCCTCTTTTGCAGTCTTCATCACTACAGGACAGTCACTGGTCTGGAAATGTTAACTATTTTCAGGAACCAGCCAAGTGGAGCAATGTTGCTTCTTCTACACAGGTTGAGCTGATGGATTGCAGTTGCAAGAGAGAGGGATTTCTCTTAAGAGACACTGGCACCACACACATAAAACACTCCAGGTAAGAAGAGCAGATGGCAGCACGTGTACAGCCCTGAGGCCCAAGACTGACCAGCCCAGCAAACCTAACCTGAGGGTCTGCTGCAGGTTGAACTGTGAACTCAAATCTTTAGAGATCGGGTGCAACCCCAGTGACACCATGTGCTGAAATAAAGCCTTGGATAATGACCAAACTACCTGTGTGCACCTTCACATCCCGCACTGGAGTACTGCCTCCAAGACCGTAACTCTTCTGCAATTTGCAGAGGGACACATGTTTAGTGGTGCTGCTCAAGAGGCCAGAAATTGCTGCAGACTCCACAGTTACCAGTAAACGTACTCAGTGTCACCCACAGCTCATCGGGCTGCTAAAGAGGAGATGAGAGAAAAAGTATTAGTCTCTTTCTGAAAACGGAGCTGTAAAATCCAAAGCAGACAGGCTGAAGTTTAAACTCAAAGCAAATTCGGCTGATCCCAGAGCGGTAAGGGGAGCACCTCCATCACACACAGCAGGCAGCACTGACCCAAGTGCTCCATGTCCTGCGCTCACCCCGTGCCACAGCAGCCAGAGAAGAGGTCCCGACAGGGCAAAGCTCCTCTCTAAAACCTGGGTTACAGCAGTGATGATACCAGAGGGAGTGTGTATGGCCCTGGTCACCTCTGCTGTCTCTCAGTCACGTCAGTGCTGTCAGAAAAGGGCTCAGGCTGCACTGAAGCTCTGACTGCTGACGAATGAGGCAAAACGCAAGCTACAAGATAAGCAAGAAGCACCTAAAGGCACTTAAATCCAGTCTCCAGCAACTGGCTGAGTGACAGTGGAGTACAGGGCGGAGACTGAACTGCAATCAGACTTCTAGATGCAAGGACAGAATCAGGAATTCATTTAAGTACACTAAATAGACAATTATAATTTCAAAATAGCTATAATGAGGAGGAAGGTTCATATTTAAGAGATCTTGCTGTGTCCCACCCTGCATCATGGTTTTCCCACATAAAAACTGATTGAAGGCAGAATACTGTTTGAAACATTGGTTTTTTCCCTCCCAAGCATCCACCACTTACCTGGCAGACAAAATTTAAGCTCTTGGCTAGCACTGCTACAAGGCACAGGTCTGACCATAGAAGCTAGAGTGAAGCAGGGAGCAGACTTGAACACAGCTCTTGGGTCTGCAGCACTAAAAGCAGGAAAGCTTTTCTGTTTGCTTTAGAAAGACTAGACAGATGTGACTCAGAGGAAACAGTAGCCAAATTTTGCCTGGTGGCTCACCCTACACGCGCCAGCAAACCTGCAGCCAACAGCAGGAGCAGTAAGCAGGGAGTGCAGCCCACACAGCTGCTGGCTGCCCTCCAGTGAAATTCATGAAAAGACAAGCTTTGCAGAGCTGTACACACAGGGGACACAGGGACATTTCAGCTCAAGTCCTTGGAACAGGAAAAAAAAAGGTCTGCACTCTTCACATACCTGTATTACCCAGGCAAAGCAGACCATTTAGGCTATTATAAGGGATAACTTGCTGGTCTGCTTCAAGTTGGGCCAAATTGCTAACCATGCTGTAATGTGATAGCACTGTGCAAAGGTGTACTGACCTCACCCAGCCTTCTCACCCCTGCTCTTCTGAGCACAAGTCACCTTTGAAGATACTGCACTGTTAAAGGACAGGAAAGAACAGGGAAAGCCAGAAAGCATCACACATATCCTCTGCCAACTCAAAGCAGTTTAGCATGAGATGAAAAGCCCTCTTCTCAGCAAATATGCAAATAATAAAGGATGCTCAGGTGACAGAAAGAAAAACACTATCCAGAAAAAGGCCTAGGATGTCATTGCCTAGGAATCCTGAATGCCTATTCCAGGTTTGCAAATCCCAAACCCTTGAGATCGATTCTAAACCAGTATTTTACAAGAAACAGTGGCATTTTTAAGAAAAACAATTTATTTGGGGAGCTTTTCAGACACCTCTACGCTGAAATTTGTTGGTATGTTCAAGATGCTACAGATGTACCCTCCATAATGGGGCCTGAATGCAGCTCTCTGGAAGAGCAGACATCACTACCTGCCTCTGGGAATCGGTGCTTCACCAGTTACACACACTACCTCTAAGTCAAAAAATACATTGCAAGACTCTGTCTACCCATAGTTAACATTCAGTCCTGCTTGTACCTAAGTACTTCATAATCTCTGATGCACGTACCTCCAATACTTTGCTACAATAAAGGCAGTGACACGTCAACCAGATTTTACATATGGGAAACCGAGGCAGAGAAGAAATAAGTGAGTTGCTCGAAGTCCCAATGAAAATCTATAAGTCGAGACTTGAATCCAAATATTTTTTCTAACTCCCAGGCACTTCCAAGCTCTCAACGAGCCCTTGGGACCATTCCTCTTACCATCTGCACAAGTGAGGACAAACAAGCAAGTACCTTTTTTTTTCTTTGAGGCCATCTAAAAATGATACATTACTCCCCAAAGAATGCTTCCCAACCTTGAAATGACCAAAAAGCTCCTTACCAGCTGCCTCACATACTTGTTCTTGCCTCCATTTATTCTGCAAAAAAAAAAGCTGTATTTAAAAGACTTTTTTTTTTAAAAATGCACTTGAAAATGACAGCTTAACTGTCAAAGGGATCAAGAGCAAAAGCTCCTGTACCTCCATTAAACTCTAACTGCTCAACAATTCTGGCAATCTGCTCTGAGGACTCCTGACAAGGGGGCACACATAAAACACTCAATCCCGTATGCTTTTTAAATCACCCAGAAGCAGCATGTTTCTGTGACACTACTCCTCCTCTTCCACTAACCAGATTTAAGTGGTAATTCCATAGGAAGGGTGATTATCGCTAAAGTTTTAATGAGTTGCCATCTGTACCCTGCACTTCATAAATGGAGAGTGCTCCACTGCCATGCTGTCCAGGAACATAAAATGTGGCAACAAAGCATTACAAGGTGATCTAAAATAATACTTCCCTTCTCTCAAAATTAATGGCTTGGCAAAGAGGTACACAGCAGAGAAGAAAATGAGGACTGCATTTGGAGTCCTAGGAAACATATGAGAAGGCTTTATTTAGCATCATCAAGACTCATGGCTCTTATTTGGCTGGATCTAAACTTCAAAATAAGATTATTAAGCATTAAGAAACATGATAAATCTTGTCTGAGGTGGAAACTGTGTACTGAGTTACCAAAATATGTTCAGCAAACTGGCTACAGAAAATGTAATAATTACATGGATAAGAGCCTCTCTCGCTTTTATGGCCAACAAAAGCCTACCCTTTTGTCCCTCAAAAGTTCACAAAGTCATACATCACCCAGGCTGGCATGTTTGCTCCTGAAGTATCTAAACTGTTGCAGCTGTCTCAAAGGATTTAGAGAACTAGGAGCCAACAAGGAATTTTTCATTAACAACGTGGAGAGCAGAAATCAATGGTCCCCCGGTGTCATGTCATTTCAATGGGGAAGGGGAGGAGATAGAGGGAGAAGAAATTCTAACAATACATGTACTGCAGGCAGGCTGCCAAGCTGCGGCGCACACCATCTTCTGCTCATTTCAGCTCACAAATGATGTGCAGAGTAATTGTTCCTGATAAGTCACCTACCCGCATATGGAATATCACAGTAGCTTTGTATGTTTATTTGTACTTTTGCACATGCACACTAGTAACAGGAGGATGCTAGTGAAAGACCGACCAGTGGCGATATATTCTTTTCAAGAGAGCTGGCCCAGAACTCAGTCTGGAAAGAGCATGTCCATCTGAATGATGGGAGGTTGCCCCAGCCACCGGGCACTAGCAAGAGGAGCACAAGAGCACAAGGCAGTGGAGCAGACAAAGTCAAATCTCTTCACAGTCTTTTAAAGCCCAACCAATATAAAACTGTCAGTTAGTGTTTGCCATATAAGTAATTCCTGCTTTCAAGGAAAAGTGAAAAGCGATTTTGACTTTGCTTACTATTTCCATAAAAGAGATCTAAAAGGTGCGAGCCCTGGTTTGGAGGAGATTTCAAAAATGCAGCAAGAGCAGGAGTTTCGGAAGCTTTTCACTGACGAGGAGCGGAGCTCAGAGCATTCGGCATTGCACCACACCTGCTATTTAATTTAATGGACTAAACCTTGCATAACCTTCAGGTCTCCAAGTCAGCTGCATGGCATTGCAGTAAAGCAGAGACAGGATTGTTTCCGCTTCCATGCCAGGAGGAAAGGCAGAGGAAGAGAATTAAGAGAGTAGAGAACTACGCTTGTAGAAGAAATACCAGAGTAGTCCAAATTCATCCAAGTGAGCAAGAGTCAATCCTCTGTTAGTATTACATAAAACTTGTTGAATGTTAATATATGCTGCCTCCATTCTCCAAACAGTTTATGAACGCTATAATTTTCTTACTAAAACACTGTCTAATAGCACCAATCCCCCTTCTAATTATAGACGTCTCTTATGCATGATAATCTTTATACAATTAAGCCCACTTAAAAGAATAACTGATTAAATAAAAAAAGTGTTTAAATAACACATAAGGTTGTGATTAAAAAATGACAAAAGCTCAAGAGATTGAAAACTAAAGCAGAAATTCTACCCTTAAGTGTATACTAGTGAGTGAAACAGCAGCCCCAACTTTCAAACCTGAATTAGCAGTCCAAAGTTGAAACATTAATATGAAATCACTCTTCCATTAAAAAAAAAAAAAATACTATGAAAGAGAACCCCCAACTACCCTTATATGAATTGTGTATGGGAAGACATTAATCTCCCCTCAATATGGTCTTTGGAATAAAACCAGTTGGTTTTATTTCAAGTGCAAAAAGCTCCCTTGCAAAATGTCACTGAAACTTCATGTCTAATTTAGGTAAAGGGTCCTCTCAGTAAAATTATATTTAGGCAGAGAGTCAACATTTGTTGGAAAGGCTGGAGTGCTACTGTTTTGCAAGCAAACCTTTTTCTGTGACTGCAGCGGTCCAAACATGCCAGTCCCATGGAAGCGACAGGAGTTGACCCGCTGATACAGGAGGAACACAGCTTCTCCTGCCCTCTCTGTACATGATCTCCCATCCTGTCTGCTTTGCAAGAGGAAAACTCAGCTTAGCCCAGGTACCTGATCATTCTCTCTATTCAAATCCCTCCTAAAAACCACTTTTCTTCTCATGGGTACTAGCTTTGATGACTAAAAGTGCCATCCATCAAAAACTTACGCTATTCTGCTGGTTATTTCCCTTGCAGAAGTACCAGTTATAGGTCAGAACTGAATATGCAAGTGACTGTACAATAAAAACCAAAGACATCACCCCTGCCTGATAGGTCCTAGAATTAAATTGATTATTACCATCCAGATAATGAACAGAATACTCTTCAGTGCTGGAGAGACAATCCCAAAGGAAGCAGTCCCTAGACACACTTTTTCCTTTTTTTTTTTTTAAATATATATAAAAAATCACAACCTTGTCTAGGGGCCCCATATAATTAAGATTTAATTAGATTAAGTTTCAACTAGGCACAGATATTTCTATAAGCAGGGGTTTGTAATGGAAGCAGTGGAACAGGTTTCCTTTTAGGAATGCAAAAGTTCATGAGAATAAACTCTCCCAAATACACTCTAATTTGGAGTGGGAAGCTGAAAATAAATTGGAGAAAAAAACCCTCACAATTAAGAACTGACGGTACGTGCAATGAATCGATGTCTCTGCCCTGGTCTGTATCTGTGCTTAGCAAAGAGGCAGTCTGGCTTCCCTGCCAAAGAAAAGGACAAAACTAGTTTTATTACAGCAAATGAGCGCAGCTAGCAATCCCCAGCACATTAACACGGGTGCTCACGCCGACAACCAGGTCACCCATTGCGGACGGCTTTTATTTGCTCTCTGAAGCAGGGAGGTTCACCAGAGCACCAGCCTCCTCGCAGGGGGCTCTTCTCTCTGTCCCATCGCGCTCATCTGGGTGATGCGCTGAGCATGCAGCAAAAGGAGCAGCTCCCTGAGGTCCAGAGACTTGCCAGCCCTAGGGAAAGAGTGTGGTATCATCCCGGCAGCAAAGCCATGACAGTGGCTGGAGACACCTACGCGGCTCCCGGGCACTGCCAGCCCTCGCATCGTGGGCCCTGCGCCACCCGGATGGGCAGCAGCACGGGAGGAAAACAGATGGCAAAATATGCAAGTCAACACTGAGCTCTAAAGCCAAAGCAAACTCTCCCTCCAATTCCGAGACGTGGGCTTCCCACTTCACCTGCCAGGATGAGCCATCTTAATGGCCTCTCTCCACTCAGCCGCCCTCTCCACTCCTCCCAGCTATGTCAAAAAGGTCCCAATTTTCCACTTACATTCAAAAAACATCAAAGTCAGTTCAGAAAAATATCAATAACAAAAATACCTATGGAGGAACAAAGGAAGGAAGGAATGAAGTAGGAAGACCAGCAACACCCAGTTCACAGTGCCAGGGCTGGTGGGGCACAGGGGCAGTGCTGGGGGAGCAGGCAGCCTGCCCAGCCTTGGCACATGGAGCCATTGCTTCGGATTTTCCCCCAGTCCAGGTCTGCTGCTAAGCCAAACACCTCCTGGCCACAAGGAAACACCCAGAGTTCAGAGAAACAGACATGGCTCTGCCCCATTGGAAAGAAACGGGAGCGGCAAGGGCATGCATGGTAATTTGTGTGGCCTCTTTGTGCAGCATGTAATCCCTGTTCCAGCTCTCCTCCCTCTCCGAGACTGGTTAACTGTGACTGAACCAATGCCAGTCTCTAGCATTGCCCCCCGAACATGTGGCAATTAAGCAGGTGTTTACATTACACCTCCTTCCTAGGGCAGCAACAGAGCACAAGGCCACCCACACATTAGCCGGGCATTTCACCCTACAGGCATAAATGAAAGACACCCAAATTGCTTGCATTAGGGAGGTAGTGCTGCTAACCTCTTTGCTGCCAGCTGCAGCACTCTGTCCTCAGGTTCCAGGTGCTCTGCAGCATGATCCATGCACACAGGTATTGGACTGGCTTTGTGATGGCCGCAGGGCAGGTGGGAACATCGAGCCAGTACCCACACATGCGATGCACCGGCTGGTGAGGTGCCTGGATAAGGCAAAAGTCACTGAGAAGAACTTGTGCTCAAGAAGAACAAGCAAGGGGCTGGGAGAAGAGCGATGGAGGAACAGCCCCAGTGATGGAGGAACAGCCCCAGCATCACACCGCTCCAGCACCACTATCCTGGAGGGAGTGCTGCCTCCCCCGCAGCAAAGGAGTGTGCTTCAGCATACACATAGTCTTCTCTGCCCAGCCTTTGCCCACAAATATGTGCGTACATACATAAGGTGCAATCACAGACAGACTGTACCACTCATGGGGGGGGGCAGCAGCATGCTGCCGATGCTATAAATAGACAGGTCTATTTTTAATTTGACCATCACTTAGCTGAGTCAAACTTCCTCCCCTTCTGCTCCCACTGTCATTGCTATGGTTTATGTCCTTGCTCAGCTGTGCATGCAGTACCAGGCTCCAGGACCAGAGCAGACCATGCAGGCAAACACCTGTGTTAACTGTCTGGATACCGAGTTTGCTTTGCCTTTGGTAACTAATGTTGCATCCTTGTGCAGCTCCCCTCAGCCGCAAGCTTTTCACTGAACACCAGCCTGCAAAAGCC
>VZTV01106903.1:6687-21307 GCA_013400875.1 Anhinga rufa | reverse complement strand
TATCAGGCCCACTAACTGAACTGTCAACAGGAAGAGGAGGATGTTCCAGATTTTTCCCCTGTAGAAGAGCTGAATGACTGTGGCGATAAGGAAGAAAGGAAAGAATCCAGTGATTACAGCTTCATAGGTCATCCACAAATGGTGCTTGTGGAACCACATTGCATTATAAAGCCACTCTCTAAAGTACGATTTACTCCAGCGGGTCTGCTGATTCAGCCACCTGAGATACGCTATAGGTGTTTCGGTAAGGCACTTCGATCTAGCTGTGTATTTTGTTGCGTAGCCCAGACTTAGCACTCTGTTAGTTAGATGCCTGTCATCTCCGAAGCTGCACTGGGAGCCCATAAATTCTTGATTGTACCAATCTTCCACAAATTCATGGAGTAAAGAGTTTCTGTACATTCCCAGAGGTCCGCTGATGCACTGTACACAACCGAAATAGGACTGACAGGCTCTTTCTATATTAAATGCCATCCAATATCTCACACTGCTCAGAAAGGAGATCCAGGAATCGTATTTGTTCAAAATCTGCAAAATACAAAAAGTTTTCATTTTAGATGAGCTCTTGAGACAGAAAATACACACATTGGATCAATAAGGAATTTGCAGAGACTAGAGCACTATTAGCCATACTCCTGTGTCCAACTCATGGCAAATCCAGGAGTTACCTATATAGTCCAGGACATTGAGGGGTGAGATGATACCTTCAAAAGTATGTTCCCCCAAAATGTTCTCTCTTTCCTCACAACCTTTCCTCTTCTCCACCAAGAAACTTATTTTCTGACTCATTCTTCCTTTCCCTTCTCCTCCAGTTAAGGACCTGCTGGACTCAGCCTCTCCTGAGAGGAGATGGTGGAGACTTGGATGTGGCCTCTTGTTTCTCTGCCCCCAATTCTCACATCTTTGGGACTCACAGGACTTCTTCCAGCCCTCCTAAAGCTATGCTACAGCATAAGAAAGGCTAAGCACATGATCTTTGGCCTATATTTTTGGTGTCCTAAGGCTTGCCCTGGAGGTTTGACCCTGCACTATGTCCCCATATCTGACATTAGACCCTCAGAGGAACAACCTGTTGATTTGTCTCTGCAGTACCAGCCTTGTTACATTGCCTCAAGATATACTGTGATACTCCTGTAGAGTCTTGCTTGCATAAAGCTTAGTCTTACTCTTCTGTAAGTCCCAAAGCTCACCTGAAGCTCAGCCTACTCTTAAAATACAACATAGGCATAGTATAGGACTCTGAACACTTAATGGAGGTATGAGCACATGCAGATGGCCAAGTCCATGTCTTTTCATCCAGGTTCTCAGCACACACCTTGTGCTGGGGAATGTGGCAAGGAAGTGTGTAACAGGGTGGCCGTGCCAGCTCTGCACTAGTATCTTCTCAGTGTGGGGATTTCAGGGAAATCTGTGGCCTTCTATAACTAGAAAGCATTTTTCTGCAACTAGTAAAATAGTCTTTTGCTCTAATGGTCATAATTTCTGTCAGGTTTGAAGGCCAAGGGCTCAGGGATAGGCTCAAGCCTGGCTCAAATGTATTTGGTATATGCTGGGGCGGAGGGGAGGGGGAAGTCCAGAGCCTTCATTCTGCCACCTTTTCTCCTAGAAGACACATGTTCTTCCCACCTCTCTCTGTAGATGCTTATGAACCTTCACTGTCATACCTGAACTGGTACTGTCTCCTTCCAGTTGTACTCACATGTGCCTGGCATCTCACATGTGTAGGGTGAGTATGATGCCTGGTTCATGGTCAGTCCAGAGCCACAAAGATATTCAGGTTTCTGTGGGAATCTTAATTTCTGGAGTTAAGAGCCACATTCCTGAAATACTTCTGACTGCTGGGGCATTTGTTAGTAAGTGCTTGCCCATATAGATGGCCCTTTCTCCTCCATCTCACATAAAAGCCCAACTGATTACAGGGGACTGATCCTAAGGCCAATTGAAATATTCATATGCATTTTTCTTTATAAATTGCAGCAGAAGCAATTGTCTCAAAAGGAATTAACAGCCCTTTGCTGTAGTTGTCAGCAGAACTCGGCAATGCTGGAAATCCTAACAAGTGGAGCTGGGCTGACTTGGGGGCTTTCCATTGTCCTGCCTGACAGAGATGCAGAGGAAACCCAACAATACACGGAGTGCATAGTGCACTGCATTTCAAAAGGCTTTTATTCCTAACAATCTTGGCTGCCAGTGGTAACGTAATTGAAGTGCTTGGGGTGTTGGACTTGGCTTTGGGAGACCTGTTCTCAATTGCCTGCTCCCCTATAGCTTTTCTTTGGTACCCTGAGCAAGTAGTTATACCCAGAGGCTCAAAGATGCGATAACACTCCTGACAATGCCAGTGCCCTGCTTTTTATATATATGGGGGAGAATAATATTTGTTTGCTTTCTATGGGTCTCAAAACCATACAGTGTTCAAATCCAAGAATAAGAGTTTTTGTTCAAGAATCAGAAGGGATATGGTATCATAAGAGCCTCTATAATGGTATCACAGTATATTCAGTGCTATTCCAGGCAGGGAAATCTGTTGCACTGCAAATAGTTGCTGAAACCCCTCTGTCAATCTGAAAATCATCATACTCACCTGCACATCACCTCCAACTCCCCCAACCATTGGATCTTCTTCTAAAACCTTTACCATCTCCACTGATGAGGCTGGATCAAGCATTGTATCTGAATCACAGACCTACAAGTAAGATAAAACAAGAACAAAAATGGGTTAAGGAGTACACTAGAGAAGAAAAAAAACCCATGCAATTGATTCTAGTGACTCTAAATGCATATTCTCCTGAATGCAGTTAAATCTCACTTTGGAGTCTGCATTGATATTTCTGTTAAAGGCCATTTGTATCAGGCAGCAAGGAGTGGTGCCGAACGAAATAGAGTGCTTGCTAGGGTTGTGCATACAAACAATCCTCTCTTCTGTACCAGCTCTATTTGTTTTACTGGTACACTGGGCTGGCTTCTTCGAATAAGAGGTACGGTCTCAAAGATGGGGCACTGCAAAGCAAGACAATATTTGTGGGTGTGTGACAGATTCCTGCTAAGCCTTGACACGGAGTTTCCTTGCGTCGGCTGCATGGTTTAGCACCCTGGTCAAGTGTTTCCCACTGCCATATGAGGGAAGAAGCAAGGAGTTAAATTCCAGACACTTGTTATAAAAAAGAAAAAGCCAGCTAGGAGTCTGGGAAGAAACTTAATAGTTCTTTCACTCACAGAAGGCTTTAGCAATTCACGTAAGATATGTATTTTGGATTCCAGAACAAACTAATTTTTAATTTTAGATGCATGCTGTGTTATTAGTAGTACAGGGATTTGACATTCGATATATAGAAATTATTTGCTATTTTCCTCTGGCATTCTTATAAAAAATATGTAAGGCCAGGAGAATCGAGTCCCAAAGTGCAGTACTCCATGAGACCAGGGCAGAAATAGATGACACACACAAGGCGTTTCAGCTACACAAACACTCCTAGTCAACTAAACACTGTGTACATTAGGAATTGGCTTTCCCCCTGAGAGAAGGAGGAGGGCTCAGACAGGCTAGCCACTCTGCAAGGCAGCTGGCATTGCTTTCCTTTGCTCAGAGGCAAATGACACGGGCTGCAGCCTGTTTAAAACAAGCGGGTGTCTCCTTGTTGCAGCTGCTGTTGAAAGTAGTGCCCCCATCATGTGTAAACTCATTTTGCAGACTCCCAGAAACTGGAGCAGAGGAGGCTGTCCCAGGAACCCCTCTGGCTGGATGGATCCTGTCCTACAAATTCTCATACTGCTTCCAGTTTATCCCCACGTTGCATTCCTGTGATTTCAGATAGGGATGGTAGGGGCAAAAGTCTGTAGCTCTGCATGAATAAACTATTAAGTCAGATTCTAGTGAGGCTTCATATCAGGTATCCTAATTTTGGTGTCCCTTCATCCAGCCTTTCAATTCAGCCTAAGCTCCCTTGCTTCAGGGGAGTGGAAACCTTCATGTCTGGTCTGTGAAGGGGGAGGAGAGCATTTTGGGGCTCCAAAATGGAGTGGGGAGGTTACCCGGGACAGCTGGGCTGCATAGCTCAGGATGCAGCTGAATGCCTGCCAACATGCTCCCCTCCATGGTTACTCAGGGGGGGCTGAGAGGAGGAGAAATATGATGAAAGCTCTCATATTTCCGTCAGAAGCCACAAGCATCTCCAGCTCCTGCTAACTTGATGCATCCAGCTCCTTTCCTCAAAGGACTCATCCTGAGGAGCATCTTTGTAACATGGCCAAGGTGTGTGTCCAGCTTTGGAGAAAAGCTGTCATCAGTGACAGCACTCAGTAATAGAGAGGGAGGAAAGCAATTCTGCTGAGGAGGAGAAAGGATTTCTATATTTCTGTCTGGGACTTCCTGAGTGTTTTGCACAGGGAATCTGTAGTTTGCTGAGTACCCAGGGCTGAGACAGTGATTCTAACCCCATTTCTTGTGACCATGAGTGGTGGGCTGAGATCATCCCCCTCCCAAGCCCCTCTGCTTTCCTTCCAGTGCCTGTCACTCAGTGCAGCTAAGCATCCCCCTCCCCATCAGATGCATTTATCTATAGCAGAAAGTCCTGCACATGAGCAGCATCACTAATATGAGATGATGAATCCTGAAAACACTGGATTTATTTACAAATTACCAGCATGTGTCCTGGGCATGTCAGCACAGCAGACATATTTGTGTTTCTGGGGCAAACCTGACAAGCCATCATTTTCCATCTAGATGAGGTTTTTGCAGGTGAAAAGAGGATTTGCATAAAGAAAGGCAGACACTTAGGAACTCAAATAAAACACACCAAGGTCTGCCCAGCCAGGGGTGGCCCAGCACAGCCCAAGAGCCAATTTGCCATCTTTTTACGTAAGGGCTGAGTGACCTAGAAATTACTGCCTTGGGTCATAGAGTTGTATGAAAGGGACACTCGGCTTTAAGCGAGCTGCTCAGATACTTGTTATAACCAGTGGTGGTTTATCCAAGCTCTTCTGAGAAGTTCAGGCTGCACTGGTCTGTCCACATAGGTACCTCCATCAAGCCAAGATGAATTGCACCCTGGATGCCCTGACCAGCTCTACATTGATGATATGTGCCAGTTTAACTCCTCTACCTGATTGCTCGCATGCTCCTAACCTCCTCCAGGACAGAAATAAGCCTTCACAGCAGTTTCAGGTATTTAATGAGATGCCACTAATGAGCAACAGCTCATTATCTGCATTGGTCTGATTGTCTGTCCATAATCCCTAGGTGATTTAAGAACTATGAGGCTCACAGTTTCAGGGGTGTTGACTGGTCCACTTTTTTAAGTGCTTGATCATCGATGCAGATTGCTCAGCCCTTGAAATATTGGGCCTGTTTAAAGTAATTTACCATAGGTACCCCCAAAGAACCATCTGAAATATCTCAACCTTCATTCATTCATAAAACAGAGCCACAATTTAGCTGCATTGCATCATGACTGTGTAGTAGCCACGGCCACCAAAGTGCTGCATTTCTAACATAGATGTGACTGTAGATGTGACTGTGGCATCAATGATTACTGCAGCCTTTGGTGGCTGCTTACAGCGGCATTACAGTCCCTGACACATTCATCAGGACTTCTGAGCTAGCTCAGGATTGTTAGTTGACTGGAAGACCAGAAATATGTCTTCCATTTTCTCAGTTTATGCTATGACTGTTGAACTAGAAACACTTTATCCAGGTTCCCTGAACAAATGTAAGAGCTGGACTGAGGGAGGAAAGTTACAATGAATCTGTTCCCTCTCTGCCTTCTCTCTCTGCAATCTGATACTTCTGTGCGAAGTGATTATAAAACCATGCTAATAAAGAAAACCAGCATTTTTATCCCATCATAGTCCCTCACAGCACAAAACCAAAGTGCAGACAATGGAGAGCTTAAGCCCATTGTTTTCAGAGAATAAATCAGTTTCAGTTTGGGGAGTGGTAGGGGATGGGGTTTAAATCTTTACCTTACTCTTCCAGCTCCAATAACAGCAGTTCCCATCACTCTTCAATTTCTGCCCCTCCTGTGTGTGGAGGATTTGCTGCTCTCAGCCCAGCTACCGGCAGCCTCCCCGCATGCCTTGGACACTGCGCCTGTGGACACTGTGCCGTGTGGAGTGTGCACACACACAGCCACACAAGGCTGGGCATGGACCCCAGAAACACAGATGGCTCAGCCATGCAGCTGCCCTGAGCCAGCAGAGAGCATCTTGTAGGGAGCTGCTGCTCCACTGGAAGAGACTGCTGGATGCTCTGAGGTTGGGAGAAGATGGGAAGGGCTGAGGGTGGTTAATTAGGAAGATTATTTCATATTCAGTGGGATTAGTCAAATAAGCCTTGCTGGCCTTGAATGATAAGGAAGGATCATCAGTGTCCAGCCAGAGACCCTGATCCCACCCGCCTTCCTCCACACACGACCTCTTCCCCTTCCTGCAGTCAGAAGGGCTGTTTGCAGGAGTGAGGAGTGCTTCCATGTGTAAGACAAAAACATAGAAAATCTTTCACGGGATCCAAGGCAGCTGGAAAGAAATGTGTCTCTGCAGCTTTGGAAACAGGGAGAGAGGGCCCAGCCTAATTCATTTTTAAGTGAATAGTGTCATAAGGGCTTTAAAGGCCAAGTCGTGGTGAGTGAGGTAATGCAGCTGTAAGTGATGAAGCAAAAGCTCCTTCAGGCTTTAGCTGAAGAAATCTTTCAAGGCTGCACATTGACCCTTTTATTGAATATTCCGCACAGCCTTCAAAGCCTTTAAAATATCCCCATCTTTTTTACAGACTCCACCACTGCTCTGAGGTATTCCCTAGTGCCACCAAATACCTGTCTGTCTGCTTGCATATGGGGCCGCTAACAACCTCACGAAATAAAACCTTACTGAGTTCTTCACCTACAGGAGCAGAGAAGGTATCTTCAGGAGGCCACTGGCTTTGTCTGAAGCAAAACCATTTGGATGAGGGGGCAGTACTGAAGTCTGAGGAAGGATTTCAGATTTCTCCAGTAGCTGGTGCACAGATTTAACATATTCACAGATAGGCTGACCATTTTAAAAGGTAGCAAAATACGCTTTTAACGGTCAAGCTGTTTCCGAACAGACTGAAAGGAGCACTGTGTTCATCAGGAACTAGGATGGCCTCTAACATGCTGCACAAAATATACAAAAGCTGCTTTCTTTCAAAGTGTGTTTGAATTGGCACTGACCTGGTGCTCTAATACCTACCTGTACATAATCCACGCTTCTCCCCAGTGCTTTGAATGCTGTGTACATTACTTCTCTTTTTCCACCCCATTTCTGCATGATGCAAACACTTTTGTTGGACAGGACCAGCTGAGATACGTGTTGCATGCTCTCTCTGTGAGACTCCTCTGTCTCACCTGGACCTTTGTTGTGGAAGTTATTACTCCAGATATAAGTGGCAGATTTGTCCGTACCCATGATTTCAGTAAAAATGTCCATCATGTAAACGTCATCTTCCGAGTTCCCATCAATGACCATAACAACTTTAATTCCAGGGTAGGTCAGTCTTTTCACAGAAAGTAAACATTTTCTTAAGTAGTCAGGATCCTCTTGATAGGCAGCAATACAAAGGGCAACTGTTTTGTTCAGCTTGATTGGAGTCTCTAGTGACCGCTTCATTTTCCTGTGCTCTAGGAAGGCAAACAGGCTTTGGATGATGAGATGTGATGCCAGGATAGCACCATAGAGTCCAAAGGAGAAGTAATAGTTGTCTGTTTGGATGAACTGGTAGCCCACAATGTAAGCAGCGGTGATTCCCAGCAGGAGGGACACCCCGAAGAGTGTGGTTCCAAGTATTCTCAGGATACATATAAACCTCTCACAATACATCTGCAAAGAAGCATGGAAACCATTAGCAGAGCCACCACTTGCTGATATAAAACCTCATAAGGGGCCTGTGTGGCTACAACATAGAGCTCAGTATCAACAGAAAATCCCTGTGCTGCTTCTGGCTGTGTCATGGACTTACTGCATCACCTTGCTCAACTTAACATCTCTTTGCAGTGCTTCCTCCATGTAAAGTGAGATTCAAATATACTTAATGTACTAGGGATGTTGTCTACTATTTGTAATGTCCTCACAGAAGGACCTGTCTGTGTCAGCATCTTATTTTGGCAGCCTAGGCTTGATGAATGAGGCACTCTGTCATGTTACCCTGGGGGGGGGGGGGGCTGCACAAGGGACTTTTGGGCTACCACTCGCTTCATACGGTCACAGGCAAGCAGAACAGCTGAATGTCTGGGCAGCCCCTCCTCATGTCCCGTCTGTGTCATGACTGCATCCCACCCTGAATCGCTTCTGTCGCTTAGTTATGTTTGCAAAAATATTGGAAAGACATTCTTAAAACAGATGTCTGAATGTATTTATAATTTTTTAAACAGATGTCTGACTATATTTATAATTTATATTTATATAATCAGACATCTGCTTTAAAAGGTCTTCTCAATACCATTGCAAAAATGCATTATTCATACATTTGTGTACATAGATATATGCACGTGTGAGCATGTGTAAAGCTTGACTGAGATTAAGTCTGTGGCAAAAGTAAGCATTAATTTAACACAGCCAGGACTCCACCCTGGACTCAGGAATTCATTAGAACATCAGCTGATTCTGACGACTTCTGCATATTTAGGTTACCTGGCTATAAAATCTTCTGAACTCAGCTCTGGGTTTCGGAGGAGCTGGCTGGCATGGAGGGTGCTCTGGTATTCTTGAGAAAAATTATGTAGGCAGGCAGACAGGCAGAATATATTGCTACATAACTGCTTTTTGTTGACAATAACATTAATGATTTTATGCAACAGCTTTCTCAGAATTACAGGAAAGTTAATGACAATGTTTTATATTAACTGATGCATTTGATGTTAAGGTCGTAAAACAGATAATGTCTGTTTAAGGCTAACCCAGCAAGTGCACTGCAAGTCAATGAATCTGAAACTCATGCTTGAATATTTTGCTGAATTAGGGCCTCTCAGAGTAATGGACTTAATATTTGTGTTTTATTACTACTATTCATATTTTTCCTGATGTTATCATCTTGCTTGTCTGCTGATCATGTTTGATTCACCATCTGTTGGCCAAAGCTGAAGTTGGAGCAGCACTTCCTTACATCATATATGTCTTTAACTCTTTCTTGAAAATATACTACCAAGCTACAGCAGCATAGCTGTCATCAACCATGTTTCTGTCTGAAAAGTTACAGGCTTGGGGGAAAAAAAGTCACACAGAATCACGTACAAAATAAAAATAAACCAGGCGAGCATAAAGTCTGAAGTTACGAAGACTATGCTTTTTTCCACTGGCTATTTAGGGTCTTAAATTTCACGACAGGAGGAAGCCTCTTAAATGTATATTTGGAGACACTGTCAGAGAAATTGGACCCTATCTCTAGGACTTCCTTGAATACTTACGGCTGGGCTCCAACAGGTGCTGTAATCACCCACTAGCAAAAGGGACTGTCCCTGCTCTGGCCTGTCTGAAAGCCTTTCACAGTGGGGGTCATAGAGAAGCCTAATAAAAGATAGCTTACATTTACCACCACTGTAGGTGAATTAAAACTCACTGCCCAAAATAGACTCACTTCAGAAAACAGATTAAGTAATGGATCCCCTCTAGATCACCTTGAAGTCAAATAGTCTGTGTGTTTATTAATCCCTCAAGGATGCAGAAGGTTACAAACATCAAGGTAAACATTTCATTAACAGTGCAGTTGTACTCTGCTTTCCCATTTGGGGTCTACTACTTCTCTTCTCTTGCCAGAAATAGAAAATTCCTATTAGTGAGTAGGGGCTAAAGACTGCTTACATTAAGAATTATATGACTGAAATCAATGGACCACTTGTATGAGTAGAGCTCACAGGATTTAGATTAAGATCTGGAGCATTTACATTTGACTGACTACACTGTACTAGGCTTCTTTTATATTAATTTGCTATTGCTTTTTCTCTCCTATGAAGTGTTTCCGGACAAAAGGAAAAAAAAAAAAGAATTCTCTGATCTTGTCATTACAGCACAGCTTCCCTCCCTTGCAAAAAACCAGTCTTTTAAGATCAAGAAATGGATTTCTGGTCTTAATAAAACAGCATTTTTTTTCTACCCTTTCACTGTCAACCTTGGGAAAATAAACTGTGTTTTGATCTAAATTCCTGGCTTTTATCAAAGAAACTTTCCCCTTTGTATGTGCAATGAGGTTTTTATGTATAGTCTTTTAACAGACTGAATCTCAGGGAAAGTCTGGAAAAAGTAGCTCAATATTCTCAAGCCTAGAACATGTGACCTATTGATAACTTGCCCAGCAGAACTGATCTTTATCAACTTGAACATGCCCAAACAATGGCAGAGAAGCCAAAAACTCTCCACCCTTGTCCAATAATTGAGCCAAGATGTTAAAAGGAAATGATGCTTGTACAAGTCTGGGACCAAAAGTGAGCTGCTGAGTCAAATAAGAGCACCGAGGGTAGGGAATAGCTGCATCAGAGATTTTAAGGTCAGACAGTGCTGTTATGAGAATCTAGCCTGGCCTAATACAGTGAAATATAAAAGGACATCCTTCATAAGACATCAGTTGAAATTCATTCCTGAAGTTTCCTGAACTTGTCACACAAAGCTAGAATCAAGCATTAACAGAGAACCAGTGTACACTACTGCATTTTAACAGTGCAAGCCTAGAACAACGCCGTGCTGAGTCAAGATGTGTCAAATGCTTGGTGCAGGACAACCACACATGCTAACTTTCAAAGCCACAATAATTGTTCAGTCACTTTGTTGATAATCACTCTTTCTAAGTGCTAGCAATATTCTTTCAGAAAAATGTAATTGCTTATATTCAGAGTTGCCATCACTACAGGCCTACTCAAGAGCTGACTAATTGGTGGGGTGTACCGTACACACCTCGTATGATCAGCGCAGCTTAGTGTTTTGTTTATGCCTCCTCATGCCTAATGGATCTTCGGTTCCTTTAGGGATTTAACCTGGTAAGTTTGCCCTGGGAAATAGGCACTGCAGTGTTTAAAAAAAGAAAGAAATGCAGTGCCTAGGCTAGGGATAAGGTGCTCAATACATGGAAGATGAACAAATATAATTGCAGGTCACTTCTGTATACACATGGAACTGCTGCTACATGGGAACCTCAGGTGTTGGAGTGAGGAGAAGGACATGGCTCCTCACCTGGTGAGGTGAGTTGGTGGGTTACCTCACTGTCTCTGTAGTCAAACCTGGACTTGCACTTTCTGGGCAGGTTTTTAACCAATTCTGTAAAGCAAGAGGAGGAAGATAGTATCTGCAATGTTCTTTCTTTCTTATTATTTTTTTAAGAGTGAAAGCTATTTAGCACTGAAAGAAGTTGGAGGGTCCATTGCTTTGCATCAGCCCTGAAGGACATTTCCAGGGGACAATAAGATTGAAGGTTCAAGTTTTAAGTAAGTAGCTGCAGACACCTGTATATTAAAGCCTGCCCTACCCAGGGCACTGGCTGTGTCAGTGCCTATGTCCCCCATGTACTGCACCGGAAGCCTGAGACAGTACTGCTAATGCTACTCTGCAGTTTGGGCACCTAAATCCTTTATGGGCACCTTCACCTAACCCTGCACTGCTGAACACAGTACAAGCTTTACACAGCCTCCAGCAAACAGGCTCAAGGTTTGTAAGCACAAGATGAGTGTATGTAGACAGACTTCAAAGTCTATTGCTGAGCAATTTGTTGTCATGATCTTGCAGCTGTTTATTTACACGGATGGAGCTGGTCAGTACTAATCAGCCCACCTAGTAGAAATGAAATATGAAAGCCATATGCTAAAATCTAATGCTATGTAGGTTGTTGCTGATGCAGTGACACATTTTGATTCACCAAGCAGTCCCAAGCGTATATATGTGCCTTGTAGCAACTGTACAGGAGGAGGCAATATGTGCCTCTCTTTGGACGCTCCTATGGAAAAGCATGGCCAAGAAATGAACCGTCACATGTACTTGACATCAGACTTCCCTGCAAATCTGTGTTGCAACCAGAAGTGCTGAGCACTGAAAACCTTTGACAATGTCTCATTTTTACATGCCTGTATAGAAGCTGAATTCTTGAATGTCTACTAGTCATGGTCCTCTGAACAGCAGTGCTGAGGCTTTGGATTCAGCAAAGCATGCAAGCATCAGTAAAGATAAGTGTGCACTTAAGTATTTTGCTGAAGAGGGAAATCAGTGGATAATTTATCTTGCAGTTCTATAGTGCAGGCGTAAAAAAAAATTCTTTCTCTGCAAAGCTGCTATTTCTGGGATACACATGATAAAAAAAGTATGCATACATCTGACAAGTTTGTTATACATATTAATCTCCCTTACGAAGGTTGCCAAATGGGTTATTCTTAACCACTGCATTTCTTACACTAGGGAATCTAAGAGTGGACCAGGACCAGGAATTTGGATTATGTTCCTAGTGTTGCCATTCACCTGCTGGGTGACCTTAAGTAAAGTGAATTCACCTCTCTCTGTCTCAGCTTCCTCACCTGTAAAATGGGAATCATGATCACACAAGAGGTTCTTGGAGGTCTACAGACCCCTTCATAAGGCTTAGGTTACTGATATTTGTAATGTACTCCTTCTGGTGTGATACGGGTCCCGCCAGTTCTCCACTTCCATGTAACTGTTTCTCCTCAAAAAAAACCCAACAAAAAACAATACACCACTTCCTATTTTCCTTACCTATATTCACTTGAAGGTAGAGTCTGTAGGAGCTTGTCTATAGTAGACATGCAACCCTTACTCAGCAAGATGCCTGAGATCAGTGAGGTTGGGAACATAAAAGCTGACATACATGGTTATATGTGCATCCAGTTACCGAGGGCTGTTTTGCACACAACTAAAGGAAGAGCATCATCTTTTACAAGCCTTAAAAAACCCTCCTTACTTGTGAGAATAATAGCATTGGCTTCAACAGATCAGCTGCTCCAGTGTCAGGAGCGTGTTTGAGTGCATGTGTGAGTGTGTGTGCATGCACACACGTACTGTAGGTGGCCTTACACACCTATATTCTGTGTGTATACACGAACTGTTTCTGAGCGTTACAATTTTTCAGCCAGTATTTAGATTTGTTACTAGCCTTATTTTGGTGACAAAATAAATATTTTTTCCTTGAAATTCAAATAATTCTAGGTACACATTAATTACAAGCATAAAATAGCTGTCCAGACTCCCTCTTCTATTTTACAGCCTGCAGAGAGGAAACTGAAAATTTATGTTACATCTGTACATCTTTACATCAGCAGAGTTACCATATCTGGTGCTTTTGGTTATTTATCACTTCCAGATTTTGTCATGCCATTGATCTTCTGTAAAGGGCTCACATAAGACAAAAATTAACCTGGGGTTAGGTTTAAAATAAAGAACAGGATTAATAATGATGGCAAACTGTATCTGCTGAACAGGCTTTGATCAGGAAATTAAGAATCTTCTCTCTGCTCAATCTATGTTTCCCACTAAACTGCCCAAATTTAGTCTCTTACAGGTTTGAGTAACTGATGTGGAATGAATTCTACAGCTGCTGGCTGGATTTGTCCCTAATGTAGACGGTGACACACTAGTTGTTAAATTAACCAAAGGAAGGCCAACCCCCCCTCCCCAATCAATTGTTGTAAGAAATAAATCAAGAAGTAAATCATATTTGTACTCAGATATTTTGGATTGCGGTTAAACAAAAATTTAGAAATGTTTTCTGGTTGCTGGTGATGAAGTCTATGGATGCCTTTGGCACAAAACTGGTTACTCCATGACTTACTCCAACAAATACATATTCATTTGGTGTTCATAGCTCATCATCTTGTAATTTGTTTATAAAGCACAGGTCATATCTTGTTTGACTTAGCCAAGTCCCACTACACTGAATGGAGGAGTAATTTGCCACTTTATACACTAATCTTGAATAGTACCAAAATGAAGCAAATTTGCTTCTACACCATAAATATGAACAGCTGAGCTTGTTGCTAGTGAGCTACCATGGGAAACTCCACTGAATCCAGTAAAGCTGCTCTTCCCGCTTGGGAAACCTTTTCCCATGTTCTTCTGCACTTGCAGGTAGGATAAGAAAGATTTACTAGCACGAAATAACTCCTGGCTTTATTGACACCAGTGACAAAACCCCTCTGATCTTGGTGGGGCTGGATTTTGAGCTGTTTCAGGGAAAGAGAACATATTTCACCGCCACCACCCCCAAATGAAATGACCCATCCTTTGTCTTAAACAAGTCCCAAGGCACCCACGTTACACCCGACGTGTGCTGGAGAGAAAAACCACGTGTGTGCCTATGGAAAACTGATCCATAGGGAAGGGGGCGATGAAGCAGAGTGCTAACGTGGGGGAGCGGCTATGGCTTGGGGGACGCGGGGTCACTGCAGACCCTGAGGAAGGGGTTAGACGATGCCCACCGGGGGTGCTGTAGTACACTGGGGTCTTCTCTCGGGGCAGGGAAATGGGATAAATTCTCTCTCAAGGTGCCTTTCACCCTTCTTTGCCAGCGTTGCTGGGCAGTCCGGCAAGGCACGGGGAAGGAGAGGGGCGAACTGACACCCGCCCGGGTGCGGGCAGGGCCGGGGGGCGCAGGTCCGCGCGAGGCCGCCGCGGGGGCCTCCCG
>VZTV01106901.1:0-15448 GCA_013400875.1 Anhinga rufa | reverse complement strand
CTCGGAAAACTGTTATATACAGCTAAAACTCAGTGTTTGGGTTTCCTTTTCATACCTGCAGGGATAATAAAAATATGGAATGGAAAACCGCCTAATGATCTGGGATAGTAAATATGTGTTATTTTATAGATAAGTGGTTTTACTTTGGAGTGACATAAAGCATTATGAGAGGCCCTTTTGGAAACATTTGAGTGTTATTCAATTATACCCTTAAATGGAGTTCCCTGCGGCAAACTAGCTCTGGAAGACTCCCAGGATTTTACTGCTCTGATCTGTAAATGAAGCCTCCTAGTACTGCACTGAGTTTTCAGAGCGACCTGGAAATAAGGGATTTGCTACAGAATAGTAGAGGCATAATGACAGAGCAAGTCATGAAAAAGATCAAAGTCTAAATCTTTTCCTTTAGAAGTAATAGTTCATCTTGGGGGTGTGTTGAAAATTGCCAGAAGTATTTTATATTCTCCCATGGGGTGACTTTCATTGGCTCTTGACATTTCAGAAGATTTAGGCTAAAAGTTTTCTTAAAATACCAATTACCATTGCAACTTAAATGAGGTATTTTGACTGAGAAGTTCCATAGTGCAACTCTAACAGAGTTTCAAAATTTTCTAGGTAAATACAAGAATCTGTAGTAGATTAGGAATGGGGAGCAAGAGAACGTGATGTGAAGCCATTGTCAGCATGTAGTCTAACCATGGTCAGATATATTGCCTTTGACAAACTACTCACAGCACAAGAGAAAATCAGTCGTTCCTCTGTCTTTCCCTTGGAAAACGTTTTCTTTGTGTTTCAAATGCCCCTCAGATTAAAACTGCCATTTGCAAATATGGAACCAATATCCAGCCTCAAGCAACCCATAAGACCCTAAAGGTTGATGCAGAAAAATTAATTGTGAAGACATTCATACAGCCTTAACTCCAGTGGCATGACTGGTGCTGCTATAGCAAGCCTTACAAAGCCAGTCTCATAAACTGCAATGCTGAATCATCTGGGTTTACTTTATATGCATTCAGAAATTTTAATGAAAACAATATAAAGTTCTTTGAATATACACATTCCAGTTCTGATTTGTGGACTTTTTTTATGCCTTTCTTAACAAAAAGACATTAAATTAAGGAATAGAACAAAAATTTGCTGATTTTATCATATTTACATTAATTATAAGACATGTACACTTACAGTGACCTTCGCTTTTTCACTTTATTGCATGTTATGTAATATTGCAGCACAGTAGTTTAGCATCACCTTTGCTTTAAGAACAGTGTTTTAAAATAATGCAGAAAATCTTGGAAGTTTTTTTCTACTTGATCTATGCTAACAAGTGTTATTCTTGTCCCTGCCATCTGAGGGGTTTTATCTTTTAGAGGTGGGATAAAATTCATGCCATAGATCTTTATATTCTGTGAAGAATATCAATTCTCTGAGATGCTTTTGACCCATTCTGAGCTTTTCTTCCTTGGTGCTTGGCCTCCTGTGTCACTAAACCACTTATGAGAATGTTACCTACTGTCAGTATCGCTCAGTTTTCTAAGGCTACAGATTCCTAGATCAGTCAAGACAAAAAAGAAGTCTGGTTTTAAGTAAATTTTATCTTTTGTGTACATCTAGATAAAAAGAATGTTCCCATATGTGACACTCTTGCTTTCTCATATTCTCTTCCACATACACTCAGTGCACCTACATTGCCTACTTTTTGTGACTTCCCCTTTTAAAAGGTATGGGAAGTGCTGTGAAAGCATGCTGCCTTGCAGAGGTGTAGCTGGTAGAGGAGAAAGTGGCAGATTCACAGTGAAAACCTTTTTATGCCTATTGCTGTTTAAAAAGTTCTGAAAACTGCCAATTCAGGAAAGGGAAAAATATATACAATTCTTCCAAAAATGTATTCACTTCCACTTGAAAAACTTTCTGCTGTCTTGTGAAATGGAAAGAATCTGGTCCAAAGCCAGGCAATGTGAACACACATACTAGAGGGAAACAATTCTCAGCTGCTCTTGGGGGATTGAGTTGAAAAGATTTGTCCATTCACAAGTATTTTTAACTTTTAGGGACCCACAGGGAAGAAAGGAGCAACGGGTCAGGCAGGCAAACCTGGAATTCCTGTAAGTAACAAATTTCTATAGTCTTACCTTCAGGTCATAAAACGAAGAAAATAATAACTAATAAAACCAAAACTGAGTCATGCCAGTGGTGCCAGAAACTTAGGCTCACTCTAAAGAACCTTCTTATTATCCAGGAAGCATAAAGCAACCCCTGTGAAAATAAGAATCATTTTTGAAACTGTTTTAAATTATACTGAATTGTACTCGGTCACTCAGCACACGGAAGTGAAGTGCAGCTAATACAACAACAAGGTCCTTCCCACTTGTGAAGTTACTTAATTAGATCATTTTTGCAGGTAGCTCATAGTCCATGTGCAAGTTATCACATTTTATTGCACAGAGCTGTACTACTGTTCACTCCTGGCTCCCATCAGTTCTTTGAAGAGCTGCAGCCTACAGAAGCCTGAATCCATATGTCCATGATGGATACGGCTGGCAGATCCCTTAAGGTTTACTTCTTTCTCTCACTTGCCCTGAGTTGAAATTTTTAGTGCTCTTTCTTGAGTTACTGTAGAGATGCTAACTTGCATCCCCTTCTCCCTGAGGGAGAAGAAAGAGCAGGAAGCAGTAGGTGTTCTGTAAACATAACCGAGAACAAAATGCATCAAGGCTATTTCGGTCCCTTAATAAATAATACCACACAAGCACATATTGTAAATAACTTTTACTACCTTACATCAAAACGTTGTCAGTAACCGGAGAAATGCAGCTGCTTCACAGAGCTTGTACCTGCTGGGCAGAGTGCAAAGATGGCCTTTGAAGGCAAGCAATCTGTGTGTCTTTTGTAAATACTTGGCTCTTCCCTCTGGAGGACTGCGGAGAGGCGTATCGTTCGGCAGGCAAAGGAAAAGAGAGAAAGGCGAGACAAACAGTGAGGAGGAGAAGACAGTAAAACTGGAACTTGAGGAAGTCTCAAAGCACATCCCAAGTGCAAGATACTCCAGCAAGCAGACAGAAATGAGATTAAGATGGCACACTTCTTATATTCTGTATGGCTGATGTTAACTATACTTTTGCAAATGAGATGTGTTGTAGTTAGCATATTTTAAATTTCTAGGAAATGCATTCATAGAGATAATTGCAGAACTCCAAGACAGGGAGTATGACAGGGTATGTCGATCTAAAGGGAAATGATTGTAAGGAAAAAAACACTGTTCCTTCGGTGGATGTGACATGAGGCTTTTCTGTGCGAGTATAGCAACAGTTAGCACAAACTTGTCTAATTAGAAGTTGGTATATTTGATATGTATAAATTTGAACAGCATAATTTTGCAAATGTACGATACCATGTATCTAGTAAAATGAAGACTGAAAAGACATATGGCTGGGTTTTTTACAGGGATAAATAGATTACTAGGTTTCCTTGCTTCAGTTTAAGAATCGACACTCTCGGCCATCTTCCAGGCCTGGCACGCTGAGGGGCTGGCCCCATGGTTTCAGCTGAAGTTGCTCAGAGCCCACAACACAGCAAGTCTAAGGTTAATCCAGTAGCATTTTAAAGCAAACATCCTAACTCGGAGCCCCCTCTGCAAGTATTCATCTGTGTCACTGGGTCTGTTATTATGTAGCGTTTAGGAAATAGTGACTGAAATCTAGTTCTGTGATGGTGAAGATGAAGTGAGCTGACAGTGCTGTATTTGGTTTGAATTTGTTTCAAGGGAAAACCAGGGCCAGCAGGGCAGAAAGGAGCAGTTGGATACCCTGGACCAGAAGGCATTCCTGGCAACCCTGGCAAGCCTGGGCTGCCAGGGAAGCCTGGCCCTAAGGTAAGTTGCTTTCCACATTGCCTTCTTTATTTATTTTGCATTGCAAATTTTCTAAGGTTAGGGTATTTAAACAGAAGGATCCTTGAGCATCTTGAAAATTAGACCAATTCTTTGTTTTCTTTCTCTTGCTCCTGGTATTCTGGCCAGGATGTAAGGTTAGCATAAGGGAACTGTGCTGAGAGAACTATTTCATTAGCGTACGTTAGCAGTAACTACAGCTAAGTGAAAATGGCCCTCTCCATTTTCATATAATGTCCTTCTCTTTCAAAGTACTTAAAATTCTTTGGAGTTGCATTTAGGAGTATAACCCCAAAGAATTATTACATTTTTTCCTTTCCACTCAAAATGTCACGTTTCATATTAGAAAAGATTCCATTACTCCATATCAACACTATATAGTAGCATTACAATTTGTAATAAAGAGAAGCTTTTAACTCATTTTTGCCACAATGAATAAAAAGAACAAAACTTTTGCTATGTAAATTTATCAGTCCAGCAAGCTATAAGCCACAGTACCATATTCAAAAGCTCTGAAAATCACATTTAATATAAAAATCCTGTTTCCTATAACCCTTTTTTTTCTATGAATGCTTAACAGACTGTCATATGAAATAAGAAAGAAGATATCTATCTATATTTGTATGTATATACTTCTACTAAATGACATCACAGAAACATTCATTTGGATGGTAGCAAATTTCCATTTTGTATTTTTCAACATATCAAAATTGGCTTAACTCCCTGTACTCAGGAACATGGTTTTTTCATTAAAAATAGTTGCTTTTGTTTATTGTCTGATGTTCTTGTACATTTTCATAACAAATGTTATCATCTTTCTTGATGTGGTAAAGTTATTGTATATGAATCCCTACAGAGTGTACACAATCATGCTAATATTATCAGTATGTCTGGTATTCATAAACAAGCATGCTGAATTTTGAATGTTTCTGTAGGAAGATAGTCTTATTTTGTTTCTTGATATGGAGTTCCTTCTTGAAAAAAGGAATAGTGTGAATCTCAACTATATTTTCAGCCCATCTGTAATGAATGAATCCAGCATCTCGTTTTCATCAGAAGGAGCTCCTTGTTGTAAGCTCAGAATCATAGACTCATAGAATGGTTTGGGTTGGAAGGGACCTTCAGAGCCCATCCAGTCCAACCCCCCTGCAGTGAGCAGGGACAGCCCCAGCTAGAGCAGGGTGCTCAGAGCCCCGTCCAGCCTGACCTTGGATGTTCCCAGGGATGGAGCATCGACCACCTCTCTGAGCAACCAGTTCCAGTGTCTCACCACCCTCATTGTAAAATTTTTTTTCCTTATATCCAGTCTAAATCTACCCTCCTTTAGTTTAAAACCATTATCCCTTGCCCTGTCACACCAGGCCTTGCTAAAGATGTTGTCCCCATCTTTCCTATAGTCCCCCTTTAAGTACTGAAAGGCTGCAATAAGGTCTCCCCGCAGCCTTCTCTTCTCCAATCCTCAACTGAATCCTCAGCCATCACACAGCACTCATCCAAGAACCATCTTAAGGAGTCATCTTCTATAATTAACAGAGATTAGTGCTCTCTTCCTGCATATTTCAAAACAGAGTTAAAAAAGAATTAAATAGGGATCATCGCTAAACATGCAAATTTTCAGGTTTGGGAAAAAAATTAGGTCTCTGCTATAAACTATTCTGTATAATTCCCTGTGGGAGGTAAAAGTAGTCACTGGTATGCCCATGAATTCTTCCATATATACTTGAATACTCAATTACTGTAGACAGAAGATTGCTTACTATTCAACCGGGCACTATTCCTATTTAGGAGGGTGCTAATAGGGAAGATGCCTTGCATAAGCCCAAAGAGGCAATTGATTCTCTTGAATGTTCTCAGAAGTCTTTCAAGGTCTTGGTATGTGATCCCACACAAACGACATCATGATATATTTAGGGTAGGACAGAGCAAGGTTTAAGATGAACACTGAACAGAACAACTGCAATGGACTATGGCATGGTTAGCATTTGCTTTGCTGTCGGTCAGTGACTTCTTAAAACTGCAATAACTTGACTCCTCAGAAACCTCAATCCACCCCACAGTTAGAGCACATGTAGCTTTGTTGCTAAGTATGATGGGGCTTTGCTTTTGGAGTATTAGCAGAAATCCAGGTGATACTGCTGATCACTGTCTTTCTATATATTTTGATGTAATATCAATATGTGTCGATATATATAGAAAGCATTAAGTGGCTTTGACTGATTTGATGTTATATGCCTGTTTTAGCATACAATGAAAAAACATGTTTGGCTGTTCTGCTTGTAATCAATTATTTTCAATTTAAGGGTAATAAAGGAAACACAGGTTTACCAGGGCTGGCAGGTTATCCTGGAGCTCGAGGTCCCAAAGGATTGCCAGGCATGCCAGGGCCCATGGGAGCGCCCGGACTAAAGGTACAGATGGCATCTTCTTGTTTAAGTACAGTGTTACTGATATTGCTTAGTCTTCATACTGCATCCAGTGATCGTGGAACCACCATGCTACTGTTAATCACATGAGTAATTGACATAAAAATTATTTGAAAGGTAAGACTGCGAATTGTGCTGACCTTGTTTCTATAAACTGTAATTTGAGAACAGAGTTCCCATCCATCTGGATGCTATTCCCAACTCCAGAAGCCATTCAAAACACTTTGTATTTATTCACCCAAAGCTTTAGGGCCAAAT
Organism: Anhinga rufa; assembly: GCA_013400875.1. Classification (NCBI taxonomy): domain Eukaryota; kingdom Metazoa; phylum Chordata; class Aves; order Suliformes; family Anhingidae; genus Anhinga; species Anhinga rufa. The sequence goes on along the minus strand of VZTV01106901.1, from coordinate 8,884 downwards.
GATTCCTTGCTTTTCTTTTTAAACTTATGTAACTACTAGAACAGAGTGGATGATTTGAACATCTAAGCAATCTATTAGCAGAGAAGTACTGTAGTTTTAAGGTTGAGTCCCAAGGTTGGGGGCTAACAGGCATGTCTGGGATGTTCATTTGTCATAGGACTTAAACTGTTCTTGTTCAGCCCTGTCAGAAAGAAAGAAATCTGAGAGCGCTCAATTTTCCAGGTGGTTCCAGGTAGCCGATATTCAGCATATCCTCAGCTTCTACTGATAATATTCATTAGACTCATTTCAGTGGTAAAAGAAGCAAAGAATGGAAACATTACAGATAATTTTCTCAATTTAGAATAGAATTTTTCATCTAAAATAATGATTTGCAATGCTCTGAGATTTTATTGGTAAGCAGGTTTTGAAACCTTAACTTACTTGAAAACTGCGGGAGGGGGAATACTGTCTGTTATCTTTTCATGGCAATATTTCAGTATAAACTGTATTCATTATTTGTAGTGTTTATTGCCAGTGCTTCTGGTCTGGATTTTACTCCTTTGTCTAGACAATGAGCCATAGGAGGTCGTTCCTGCTCATAAATGCTTGCAATCTGTAAAAGACAGGGAATAGATGAGGTGAGGGAAAACAGTTACCACAGTGTGCAAAATAAACATTGAGTGGACACACTGAGTCAGGCCAAAAGTCAGGGCACAAAGGTAACACCTAGGAAAGAGCTGAAGTGCAAAGCAAACATAAAGGTGTACATTCCTGGCCTTAATTGCAGCTCAGTAACCTCCTGCGTTGTATGGATTTGATAGTCCTCAGAGGATTTCTCTTGCATGAAGTCGTATAGTTCCCATTTGAATCGATATAAGCATTCAGTTTAACAGCAAGGAGTTCCACAACTATACTATGCCTTGCTCAGAGGATTACTTTTTAAATTTACTTCTAACTTCCTGTTCTGTATTTCACTTTGTGCATTTTAGTTCTTGCACTGGGAGATGCCATACTGGAAATGATCCAATATGTATAGTTTTTGTATGTTTCCAAGGCAAGGAAGAGTCAAGTCACATTTGCATTTTAGTGAAAGTATAATTATTGAAAGCATTCCTGATGGAAATAAAATAGAGTAGCTTTATTTCTTAGGGAGAAAGCATGTTCCACACTTCTGTCAAGAAACCAATCTTTACATTTATAACATAATTTATAACATAATTATATATAATTGTAATAAAGGGTATATTATGTTTGTATTGAAAGGGTGAGAAAGGGCTTCTGGGTCATCCAGGAAAGCGAGGCAAAAGAGGCCTTCCAGGATCACAAGGTGACCAAGGACGAGCAGGAGACACTGGACTAAAAGGACAGACTGTACGTAATCACAGCTGTTACAGAATTATAGAATCATTTAGGTTGGAAAAGACCTTTAAAATCATCAAGTCCAACTGTTAACCCAGCACTGCCACGTCCACCACTAAACCATGTCCCTGAGTACCACAGCTACATGTCTTTTAAATACCTTCAGGGATGGTGACTCCACCACTTCCCTGGGCAGCCTGTTCTAATGCTTGACAGTCTTTCAGTGAAGAAATTTTTCCTGAGATCCAGTCTAAACCTCTCCTGGTGCAACTTGAGGCTGTTTCCTCTTGTTCTATCGCTTGTTACTTGGGAGAAGAGACTGACCCCCACCTCACTACAGCCTCCTTTCAGGTAGTTGTAGAGAGCGATGAGGGCTCCCCTCAGCCTCCTCTTCTCCAGGCTGAGCCCCCCCAGCTCCCTCAGCCGCCCCCCAGCACACTTGTGCTCCAGACCCTTCCCCAGCCCCGCTGCCCTTCTCTGGACACGCTCCAGCCCCTCCATGTCCTTCTTGTCCCGAGGGGCCCAAACCTGACCCCAGGATTCACGGTGCGGCCTCACCAGTGCTGAGCACAGGGGCACCATCCCTGCCCTGCTCCTGCTGGCCACACCACCCCTGACACAAGCCAGGATGCTGCTGGCCTTCTTGGCCACCTAGGCACACTGCTGGCTCATGTTCAGCCAGATGTCAACCAACACCCCCAGGTCCTTCTCTGCTGGGCAGCTTTCCAGCCACTCTTCCCCAAGCCTGTAGCGTTGCCTGGGGTTGTTGTGACCCAAGTGCAGAATCTGGCGCTTGGCCTTGTTAAACCTCATACAATTGGCCTCAGCCCATTGATCCAGCCTGTCCAGATCCTTCTGGACAATAGTCCAAGAGTTACCAGTGTGAAATAATAATAAGGATGCCTGCTCCTATTACAGGGAGAAGATGGAGATCAAGGTTTGATGGGCTTTCAAGGATTCCCAGGTCCAAAAGTATGTGCTCGTTGTTTTCTTTTAGATCTTAAGCCATTTACAGAGTGAGAATATTAGGAAAGCATAGAATTAATCAGCTTTAACAATAACTTGTTCAAAATCTATCTGAACTGTGGGAACATTGTAGGCAGAACTGTGTACTCCATGTCCAAAGATGAATGTTCTGGGTCAGTGCGCTTCGTATTTTCACTGTTACTGCTCTTAGAAATTATCTTATTTCCACTGATTACAAGAGATTGAAACAAGTGGATAGCTAATGTTCATGTTTGACTAAACTGTTCCTTTGTGTTTTTAGGGCCCTGCAGGGGACATTGGCTTAGTTGGAATTCTGGGCCCGAAGGGTCCAACAGGCCAAGTTGTAAGTGTTTCACTCTATGAAAGAGATTGTCAGGATGGCTTGCAAGTGGCACATGTTTTTAATTTAGAGAATCGTCTTTCATATTACTAACATGGCTGGAGCCCTTTAGCCAAACCTTTCTCTCCGAGACTGACTCCACGAGAAGCCCTTTGCCTGTACTGCAACACGGGTACAGATACATAAGCAGAGCTGGGCTGTCAATTTTGAAGTAAAAAAGCAAGCTCTGTGACAAAGTGTGGCTCTCCTAGTATAATTTTATCTACACAAGTTTCCTTATCTCTGTCATATCTTTGTCTATTGGGGTTGAACATTCTCTTTCTTCTTACTGGCAGCAATGCTGGTTGTATAACTCTGTCCTACAGCAAAACAAAAAAAAGGGTCAGACTTTGCCTGCAGTAAGAGAGAGTGGTGCTCAGGCATTATCAATTAATAGGTAGCCTTTTTTTAATTAATATTTTCTTTTTATCTGTAAGGTTACTAACTTGCATTAGCTCATTCTTCATGACAATCTGCTCTGCTACTTACCAAAGATGTGGAAGCATCTTTAGTATTTCATAATATTGAGGAGTGTGCATCCGGCTTACAGCATCAAGTGAAAAAGGAAAAAAGGGGAAAGGTTGCAGCATGGAAGGCCTTACTACAAAATGTTCTTCTCTTACTCCTGCCTTTGCCATCACAGAGCTGAATTAGTTCAGTTAACTAGATGCAGAGCAGCAGCTTTAAGGGCCTGTTCTAGTAGCTGCTTTCTTTTTCTAAACATTCCTATACAAGATAAACACTGGAAATGAGCAGTTTGCTTTAAATGAAATGGAACAGGAAAATAACATTTTAGCAGTACTTACTGGCAGCCTTACAAGAGTACTTGTGGGCATTAATACTGTTCAAGATATACTTGACTGTGGCTAAATAAATATGTGGCCTTTGGTAATCAGAGTATTTAAGTTTCCAATGGTTTTAGTGCATCAACTTTCACATAGAAGAATGTGTGGGGGCTTTCCAAGCATAACTATTACTAATTACTAAAATAATTACCTTGCTGATTTTGTAGCAGCGTGCACTCAAAATTCAGAAAGAGAATATCACCATGATCTTTTGGATATTTGCTAGGGCTGTGTGCTGAGCAACTTTAAACCAGGACACGTCATGAGGATTTTCTTAATTTTGAAAACATGGTGGACTAATAAATTCTTTGCTTTTTTACAGGGATATATTGGCCCTGTTGGTCAAGAAGGCCTCACAGGCCCAACTGGCAGGCCTGTAAGTTTCCCTTCTCTTTTGCATAATTTGGTTATTTCTCTTACCCTTATTTTTAGTAATCTGTTTTGCAACTAGCAACCTTCTCACTTTTCCATTTGCAAATAGCAGCTAGCGGGGCCAACTTCATATTATACCACATGGGTGAGATAATGTATGCGCTCCAGTATCTGTGGTACAAACAAGAAGAAAAAATTACAAAAAACAATGACAAAAGAGTCATTTCAATAGCCTTCTAAGTACAGTGTACAGAGGGCATTTCTACAGGGGCAGCAGATGAGTCAAGGTTTAAAACAACTCATAGTTACTACCACCTGGATATTCTTTCTCAGCCTTAGGTCTGAGACCTATTTAGAGAGCATCCACACTTGGTTTCAATGTAGTTCATTTTTTATGTGTTGATTGGGCTAAACTGCCCAGAGCACCCCTCTGGACATGCTGAGAGTGCCCACAGGGCCTTCTTGGGGTGTTCCAGATGTCGTTGAGGTCCCTGTTACAACTCAAACATCATCTTGGCCTTTCTGACGACCTTCAATACTCCCCAGGTTCCCTGCAGTGGGAAAGCTCTGCTCCTATCCCTGCTCCATGCCTTGTTGCACTCCTGGTGCCAGAGATAGAGCAATGTTCTGCAAGGGAAGCCTCTGGCTCATATCTGCAGGCTACCCAGCCATGTAAGGTAGTTTTATAAGCTCTCTGTACCACCCAGGTTCCTCTGTCTGATCAACAAGACTTGGAGTGAATGAGAATGTCTAAAAATTGAAAAAAAAAAATCATTAAAATAGCAGGAATATACAATAAGAGTAATGAATACAAATATTTACGAGGGAAAAGATAGGAGAAGGGAACTGTTCTTTCTATAATTAGACTATTCTTCCCACCTGTTGGGAAAAAGACAGCACTTTTAAGTCTTGCTGCATTCTTTTCAATCCCACTCAGGAGGAAGACTTCACAGTTGCATATACGTGTATGAAGGCTTTTAATAGACTTCATATTGAATGTAATAGTTTGACATTGTTACTAAGAAAGCATTACAGCTGAAGATTACTTCTGTGTGTTATGAAATGCTGCCATCAAGATGCAAAATTCTTCCAGAGAAGAATTGTAAGATCGTTACTGCCTTCAGAAACACAGTTTAATTGCAAAACTAGCTAAAATGCCATGGAGACAGAAAAAGTGTCTAATCTGACTGTGAGAAGAGAACTAATGGGGTAATAAAAGCAGATGTGTAACCAATGGATTTCTTCAGTGACAGAGAGTACAGAGTTTTGTTCTCAACTCTTAAGATGGTGAAGCACTGATCTGTTACTGTGGATCAAATTGTAGACAGTACAGTTGATTGACAGGGAGAATACTGATAGTTAAAATTACTGAGGAAAAACATATTTACAATCTGAAGATAGCAATTAGTTTTCCACATACAGGAACTGCAAGATATTTTCAAGTAACTTATTTTTCTAATAGTACAGAAAAATTGAAGCCCCAGAGTTGTAAATACTTCGGTGGATGAGACTGGACTTTTCATGTGAGCAGTATAACTCTCGAGGATATTAATTTGCTTATTTCAGTCCTAGGCAGCTAGCAAGCACACTGGATTAACGGCTCCTCTTTCTTACAGGGACCGAGAGGTGAAAAGGGCATAAGGGGTGAAATGGTAAGATGAAACAACTTTCACGCTTTCATTTTTTTTGGCTGTGTAAAAAGTATTCCTGTGTTACTCTGAATGTACTCTTGCATGCTCTGAATGCCAGACAGTCATGTTGTGCTCCTGGAGAGGGCTGGCCAAGAAAGCTGGTAGCATGAGTCAGAAATCTGACCTTATTCAAGTTGACTTATGTAGATACACCCAGTGAGTGTGTGCTGTCGGGCAGTATGGCCCCATATCATATAGCAGTCACATACTTCAAATGTGTCCCAGTTCAGATCTAAAAGAAAAATCCTTTGTCACATTGTTGTCAATGCTCCAGTGCCTCACAGCACAGCGTGCATACGCATGTTCAAACATCTATATCATCTTATCTGGGGATGGAGAAGTTCAGGTGAAGCCTAGAGCTGAGGATGGCTGTCCATGCAACATATGCCAGCTCTAATAGCGCTAGGCACCACTGATAGGTTATGAAGTTGCTCTCTCATTTTTCAGTAAGAATATTACATTGGGTTTTGTACATTAATAAATGTGGGATTTTATTTTTTTTTAAATAGAGGTGTTAGAGCTAGTAAAGCCTCCAGTTAATAATGGCTATGTGAAAAGCCAGTGTCAATTTATCATATTGACAGCAAATATGAATAGTGATGCCTATGACATTACTTCATATGACAGGCTTATACGACAGGTTCCTTTTCCAGTAACTGTCCAATGTGATCTTGTTCCCATTGCTCTTACCCTGCCTTTCATCCCACCTCACTTAAAATAATTTAGTTTCTCTTATTATATTTTTGCTTTTAGCAGCCACCTGTGTGCAATTCCAACCTAAATGCTTTATAAAAGTTTTGAAAAATAAATCAGAAATATTAAAAATTGCTTAAAAAATTAAGGCTTGGAACTAAGCTTGCTATACACGTCTTGGGAAACTTTCCTCTTTGATTCTAATCCTCTTGAGGCCATTTGTATCTCAGAGGAAACTAGGTTCTTAATTTGTGCTGCTACTAACCATCTTAACTGTCTTTTTCTCCTGTTTGTTCATAAGAATTGCTATGACAGTATAAAAATGCTGACACTTAAAAAATAATAATAAAAACCATCCAAAACAGTAACAAGAAACACTCATTTCCATTATTGGTGCTGCTGTTTAAGAAGTTATTTCCTAAATAAGTTCTTGAATTTATCAAGATGAATTCATCTCCTAAGACTGTCTTCAGAAGAAGAATGTTTAATTTTAACTCATACCCAGTGGCGTTAGTTTATATTATGTAGCCAAGAAAAGGATTTATTTCCAACTGTTTTCAGATACAAAGGAGAAAAAATCATTTTCATCCAACTGTGTATTCCCAGCTTGAATTTATACCTTTAAAATTGATATTGGCATTCTTCCTAGAATCACAAAACTTTTAACTTTTTTGTAGCAGTCCAAGTTTTAGTTACCATTTTTAGTCTGTCAGCGATACAGTGTTCATTACTAGAAAGAAATACATTATTTTTTATCCCCTGAAAAATATGGAATGTAAAATCGTATCAACTTGTTGACGTCAGTGGTGAACCAAAGTTCAGGTCCTGTAGGCTGCTTCTGGAGAAAAATTGACAGTCAGAAACAAGTTTACTAGAAAAATTTTAATCAAAATTATTTTTCAATTCAAAATATTCATATCACTGTGATTGAAACGTTTAGAAAAACAAGGAATACATTTTGGAATATTGTTTCAGAGTTATGACATTTCTGAAAGTGTTTTCATTTTTTTTTTCATGACATGTCACATAATGAATTGTAATATAGAGTCATAGGATAATCCAGAGTGTAACGGATCTCGAGACATTTCTAGACCAAACTCCTGTTTAAAAANTCCAGTGCGTGACTATCCTCAAGGAAAAAAAAAAAAAACCAACTATATGATATGATAAGGCATAATCTGTAATTTTCTATTATGATCTTTTGTCTTAGATTTCCAGTCATTAATGGCAGCTACTACACTGTATTGTGTATCAGACTATTATAATGCAGGATGTCATCAGGCTTTACCCATTCTGAAATACGGTGACATAACATCAAAATGACAAACGTGGTCAGGGAAAGCTTAACATTAATCACTTTTGTCAAAATCACTTTCTGTTTCTTGGAAAATTTCAAGAGTCATAGAAGATCTGGAAGTCGTTGGGATTGCTCATGTTTTCAAAGTTAGGCATATGTATCATTGCATGTAAAATCAAGGCCTTATGGTATTAGAAAAAGATTGGAGTTTTGGCCTTTGAACCTCTGGACTAGCAATCAAATTGGGTGATTAAAGAATTAAAGAGCACACTAAAACTAACTGTTCTGTTCTCTGGTTTTGTTATTATGAACTGGAATTACACTTTTCTCACTTATATTTGAATGTGATCAAAGGGTAAATTAAGTAGATTTGTAAAGGTAATCCTGTACATTCCAGTAAAACATTTAGCAATTAACTTAATCCATGACAAGTGTAATTTAACCTTACTTTGCTGCTCTACAACAGAAAGAAGGAACATTTATAACGTCTCTACAGGATTTTCAACACACTCTGTGCAGTCTTATTATGTTTTAAAGGCTTGTAAAGGTAATTGATATAGCCCTGTGAAGTCTTAATGATTTTAAGAAATGTAATATCCCCAAAAGTAGTTCACTATAGTTAACAAATAGCATTTAACATTTAAGTGTTTTTCACGTGGGTTTTATTGGTAAGAAGACAGTGAATCAAGACAAATCACATTCCTCTTTGCAAAATACCTTAAATTCATTGGAACAGTGCAGTTTTTGATTTTTTAAAATATTCAGTTCTATCTCAGAAACCACTATAAATTTGAACTGTCCTCGTCCTAAGACTTTTGGAGTCTTAAAATTGTGACACATGCCAAGAACACAGAATATTAAACGAAGCATTCAGTCATCTGAAAAATCCACTGGAATGTCTAAATCTCAGTACCCAGAACAAGGACATCTATTCATCAGAGAGCAGTGATTACTTAGAGACAAACTGTTGAAGACTTTGTGCCTTGCCTTGACTTGGTATTTGCATAATCAAGTCCTGCCCAAGATAAACAAGTATGTCCTTACACTGTCAAATTCATTTCTCGAGTTTCTTTTTCACACTTTATCTTTCATTTTATACTAAAGATACTTCACCCAGCATGATCATATAGTTCAGTGATATATTCACATGGGATTGAAGATACCCTGCAGCACTCTAACAGCACCTGAGTGGCTGATCTGATTAATTATACGTGGAGGTCAGCCTTCTCAGCCAGCATACAACAGGGTAGCTCTGGGAAACCCAGCTGATTTGCAACAG